>JAZHGK010005664.1:0-12747 GCA_037855215.1 Waitea zeae
TCTCTCTCTCGTGGCTTTGTGTTTCAGATCACGGATTTCATCGAGAACACGCTCTCTGGCCTCCGCACGAGCATCCAGAACGACGTCTCCTCGGTGAACAGCGCGATCCAGTCCGCCGTCGACGCGATCAACAAGGTCAACCCGTTCGCTGACATCAAGGCGCCGCAGTTCAACATCCCCTCCCTCGACGCCCTCGCCAACGTCACGATCCCGAACGACTTTGAGAACGCGCTGGTCAAGCTGAACGCCTCGATCCCCACCGTGGCGGAGATCAAGGACAAGGTAGAGTCGATGTGCGTGTCCTGACTCCACTTCCTTAAAAGAGGACCACCGTTCCTGACTTGCGTTTCCTTTTCCAGCATCGACACCCCCTTTGAGCTCGTGAAGAAGGAGATCAACGACACCTTCGCCAACCTCACCTTCTCCGGCTCGACCCTGCCCGTCCCCAAGCAGAACACCGTCTCCTTCTGCGGCGACCTCGACATGTCCGTCATCGACGATCTCGGCGCGGACCTCATCAAGACCGCCCGGATCGGCGTCGTCGTCATCGTCCTCCTTGCCCTCCTCCTCTTCGGCGCCAACTGCTTCGTCGAGTGGTTCAAGTGGCGCTGCCTGAAGAACCACCTGCAGTACACGCGCGAGGCGTGGACGTCCGACCCGACGATGGCCCACGCGCGCGGCGCCGGCTCGGACAACCAGAATGCGCCGACGATGCAGATGACGGACCACAACCTGATGGTGCTCCACAACGCGTCCGCGCACCCGCTCATCACCAAGCTCATGAACAACTGCGCCGCCCTCTTCCGCCTCTCGCCCACCGCGCACACCCGGATGCAGTGGCTCATGAGCTACGTCTTCCACCCGCCCGCGCTCGCGTGCTTCCTCATCGGCTTCTTCGGCATCCTCTCCGTCCAGATCCAGCTCGCCGCCGTAGGCCCGCTCTCCGAGCGCTTCAACAGCCGCGCCGAGGGCGCCGCCTCGGACTTTTCGGCCACCATCGCCGCCAGCCTGAACAGCAGCATGTACAGCCAGAGCGCCGAGTACGCGGCGGACATGAACGCGCGCATCAACGCCATCCAGTCCCAGCTCGACGGCGGCGTGTTCGGCTGGATCAACACGACGACCGTCAGCCTCAACACCACCCTCAACAACTTTTACGACGACGTGCAGGACGTGGTCACCACCGTCTTCGGCGGCACCATCCTCGAGCAGCCCGCGCAGGAGTTCATCCGCTGCATCATCGGCTCCAAGGTCGACGCGCTCGAGAGTGCGCTCACCTTCCTCCACGACCACATCGTCGTCGAGCTCCCCCGCGTGAACGACACCATCCTCGTCCTCGACCCGGCCACGGTCCAAGAGGCGACGCGGCCCATCGCGCTCGCCGCCATCGGCGACTCGTCCGACAACAAGGGCGAGGGCTCGGGTATCGTCGGCAAGGTCATCGCGTCCTACGTGCGCAGCCTCAAGAAGGAGCGGATCATGTTCGCCATCTTCCTCGCCATCTGGTTCTTCGTCGTCCTCATGGGCCTGGGAGTCCTCCTCTGGCACGCGCGCGTCGCGCCGTACCTCGAGCGCCGCAAGCAGCGCCGCTGGATCGAGCGCGAGCGCGCCGGCGTCACCCACTTCGCGGACGAGCGCGGCTTCACGGCCGGCCCCGTCGTGCGCCGCAGCAGCAGCGACACGCTCTCCTCGCCCGTCGACGAGGAGAAGGTGAGGCTCCCCTACCTCAACCCGCTCCCGCCGAGCAAGGAGCGCCACCTCTCCTTCTCCACCGCGCCCAACGCGATGCCGACCGACGAGAAGCGGAAGACGACGCGGTTCCACATGCCGTCCATCCGGCGCAAGCCGGCCCCGGTGGAGGAGGCTGAGGAGGAGCAGGTGCAGGAGCGCGAGATCCCCTCGGAGCCCACGAGCCGGTTCAGCACGCCTACTCCCGGCACCGCCACCGCGGCGTGGTACAAGCGCCTCACGTCCTACCTGAAGAAGGACAACACGAGCCCCGTCGACGTCCCGCCGACGCCGTACACCCTCACCGCGCCCACCAAGTCGTGGAACGACGACCACAAGAGCCCCTCGGCGTACGCGGACGCGGACCAGGTGCCGACCTCGCCCCCGGTGTGGGAGAGGTTCCGGTCCGTGCCGCCGCCCGCGGACGGCCCACGCGACGTGGCCCCCGGCTACGACGGCCTCCCCGCGCCGCTCGTGCCGATGCCGCTCCACCACGCGTTTGCCACGCCCCCCTCGCCCCAGACGCCGCCGCTCCAGCCACCGCGCGTCGTGGTCCACTCGCCGACGCCGACGACGCCCTCGGACACGATGTCCAGCCCGGTCTACTTCCTCTCGCCCGAACGGAAGACGCGCCGGCTGAGCGCGCAGGCGCAGATGCGGATCGCCCTCGGCGGGACGATGTCGCCCGTGAGCCGGTACATGGAGTCGAAGAAGGAGGGCGGGAACCCGTTCGCGAGCCCGGAGGATGAGAGGGCGCGGTGGTAAAGGGAAGACCTTTTCTTCTTTTTCCTCTTGTTTCTATGCAATGGACTTTGAATTCAGGCTCTCACGCGGGGACGTGAAGAGGATCATACCTATGGCCTAGCCTTCATTTTTTTAATACCCTTCTCCCAACTTTCATTCATGTTGTTTCATTTTTGTATTCTTTTGTGCCAGCTTCATTTCGTTTGCATGCATTCATTGGAATTATTCGCCACACATGCATATGTATTGGTACATTGTACATTTACTATATTGAAAGATGCTAGCTCTCGATAATTCTCTGAGAACCATCATAACCTCAGCATTCGGATAGGCTGGGTACTGCCGTTTCGCCCACCAGTTAAGCACAAGATACAGATAAGGATTGTCGATTTACATGCGAACAACATGTTACACATTTAGTGTACAAGTATTTACTGAAGAACTGACGCTTAAAGAATGGATCCAACACTGATAGTAGAGCTGATAGCAACACGCATTCATAGAAATTCCCACGCTCAGGAAGTGAATTCTTCAGGTCCCTTGATGAAAGTAAGCATGTGGCCTTCATGATCGAGTAAGTTATAGTTCTTCCAATGAAGTTAAATTACGTCGACTTACAGCCAGTGTAGCCCTTTTTATAACCTGCCGCAGCATACGCGATCATATAGTGCCACTTGCGCTTAATGGCTTCGAAATTATGTAGAGTATCAGCCACACTGTTAGAAGGTAGGTGGCGCAGGAGGGTGTCCGCGACTTGATCCGCTGTCGGTGCTTGGCTGTGTCATGCATTGCCGTCGTTTCCCTTTCCTTGGATATCGAAAGCTTGAAGTTCTCGAAGCTACTTCTGAGAACAAGAGTTGGAGATCACCATCGACGGTTCCAGAGGCATTGTATCCAAACCGAGAATTGCCGGTGTCAGATTCGCCTCCAGCCGGCGTCCCCACTCTCGGAGTGTACGAGGATAATGTGACGCAAAATTCTCCACGCGCTCGATTGTAAAGCGGCCGCCAGAAGCCTGACTCGCGGCCGTGACAAGAGCCGCTACCGAAGGTACACTGGTGTTCGGCCACATATAGCGTCGCGCGAAGTCCTCCGGCCTGTAAAATGATGTTATAAAGACCAATGATCAAGGTGTCAGAAGCTATATGACCCACTGGTAGATCGAATAACGCGATTCTGGCTGAGTTGAAGAGATGATTACGGCAACTGATTTTTTAGGTTTCAGCATGCGGCCAACAATCTTAAAGTAGGTGTCGTAGTATCTTATTCCGACGTGCTATCCTAAAGCTTAAGCAAGTGTCTCACTCACATAGCCAAGGTTGATTGGACTTACCTCAATCATCTCTATGCTCACAAAGGCATCAAAGCGTCCGCGCCATTCATCAGGAACGTTGCGATAGTCCATGAGATGGACTCGAACTCGGCCATCAAGTCCGGCGTGGGATATCCGCTCCTCTGCAAGTCGCTTCTGTTCGACAGAAAGCGTCAGCGTGTCGACCTCAACGCCATAGCGTTGCGCAGCGGTGATGGTCAACGCTCCCCAGCCACTACCAAACTCGAGAACCCGCATGCCAGGCTGAAGTCGAAGTGCGCGCAAGACGTGGTTGATCTTGCGACTTTGGGACATTTCTAGTGTTTCAGCAGTATCGGATGCATCGGTGAGCTGATCCACGACCGTCTCGCTTGAAGAAGATAGCGACTCAGATGGAGATGCCAAATCAACATCCTTGGATATCCCTTCCTTCGCATCCTTCCAAATGGAACACGAGTACATCATTTCCTTAGATAGGAATGCCTGCGGTGGAGAACGTTGCAATTATAATTAATGGTGATGCTTGGTGTATAAGACAAGGATTATTAACGCACCTTGTATAGCTCATTGCTCTGATCATAGCTTGTTGTCACATTGAGACGCGCACGATGCAGACGTTGTCCAAGGAAGACAATGTTCCAGCTAGACAAGATGGAGGTGATACGGCCAAATATAGAGCCAAGGCCTGCCATACTAGGTTCGTTCTCCAGCCATAGCTTGAATCAAGAAAGTAGTTCGTCAATATATTACAGTAAAGTAGCATACAAAAATCACTCACATCCATGACCCCTTCGAGATTGCCATCTCTTACATCAACCTCACCCATCATATAGGCTTCGCTGACTGGAGAAAAGAACAGAGATGCGAGAATGAGATTCTAACAAATATTTGAAGAAGAAAATTCCGTACATCCAAGTTCACTATAAAGGAACACGCGCAGCCAAAAGATATCGGAAAGTACGTTGAGGACGACAGAATTTGTAGAGTCGGTCCGGCGACCGATTTGAAAGACATCTGTCCCATTGTGAATTTCGAGGTAGCCTTGGTGAATAGAATGCCGAAGATACGACAGAATAGATGATCGAGCTATACCAATAGGTTAGCGTGCTAGGTAACATAGTATAGAACCGTCTTACCCATCAAGGCAAGCCATGCAAGTCCTGTAGTATAAACAGCTATGATAGCTTCCATAAAAACTTGATAAGTAGCCATATAAAGATAAAGTCTTGAATGTGAACAGTCAAGGTGACAGAAACTGTGAGTAGATAGTAACTAGGTAGAGCAAAGAGTGCAGGACGACCCACGGCGCCTGGTCGCCTTTGTACCCTCCTGTGGACTCCGGGTAACGAAACTAAGGGTAATGCTGAGTAGATAAATACAGCTTTCCCGGCTCCCTGTCGGATGTCTACCCATCGATATCAGTGTTAGATGTCCGGTCGGGAGCTTCGGTAAGTGCAGAGAGGAGCAGTCCAAAACAGCGGGTGCTATTAGTCGTGTTCGTTGTGAAGAGGCAGGAACTCTTTCAGAAATGACGGGAGCGCCACAAAACCCAGATACCCCGGTTACGAGGAAGTGTATCGCTCCCTACTGTCCACGGACCAAACAAATATCTACTTTGACTCGTCAAAGCTTCCGGGTAGATGTCCGATCGGGAGTCGGACTAGCTGTACAAATGCACAACAAGAGAGATAAGAATGATGGCAAATACATATAGCAATTATATGCCCGTCAAGGAAAATTGAAATCAAGTAGTTCGTGCGACAAAGTCTCTTTGGCTGGGTGCAACGTCACCACTATCGAGAATCCAGCGGATGCGAATCTTTTCAAAGCGTCATGACGGACACGCCTTTGGATATGAGTTCATTTGCCATTTTAAAGAGCTTTCGGGTTACTGCCCACGATTTTGCGATTTAGGACCCGTCTAACGTTGATGGGTAAAGCTTAAAGGGAACACGGCCCGGACGTGGGTCAACGGCGCCAGTTTCAGCTCCAAACCGTCTGACAGGTCCAGCAAGCCCACGTACTACCGAGGGTTCATCCTCGCCAGACGGTCTGATGAGCTTTCAAAATTTCATCGGCGGAGAAGGTCCCACAGCAAATAAGAGCTGGTTCTTTGGCACAAAGCCCAAGCGACAGAACCGGGGGGGTATCGAAACGTAGGTCTTTGTCAGGGAGTTTTTGTAATGGAGAGCCAGCTGACAGGCCATGAGGTACCCCAGACGTTTCCTGATGCAGAACTCGCGAGGCTACGTGCGCCGTCTACCTGGGCCCTGGTGGTGAGAGAGGGTGCAGTTCGACTATGCTGTCAGCCGTGTGCTAGTCTAGATGGGTGGGTTGGCGGGAGAAGGATGAGAAAGAATCGAGTTGACGTCGTGAGGGAGCGAATATGAGTGGCGCCGAAGTACTCAGTGATAGGCGAGCAATGGGGGAAAGAGGAAAGAGAAGCGCCCATGGTCCAAGGGCACCACTACAACTTTACCCGCGGTGCGCGATCCGCTGGCCCTCAAGTTCAGTGGCCCTCTAACTGCCACACCAACGACGAAATTCATTCACGGTCTGTCGCTCACCGAAGCCAAACGATCCGTCGAGCACGAAGCTACAGGCAGGGTACAGAAAAATATGAGGGGATGTCCGCGGTCACGAACGCAAATTTAGGTACGCGTCTAACTAATGCATACTGGGCAGGTTTGTGAAATGTTTGGTTGTAAAGGCATGGTACCCGCAATTTTGTAGAACAAAGAGGATTACTGTGGGCACAGATCAAAGCACGGCTGAAAGATAAATTAGAAAGATGTACAGGGCGAGAATAGAGAAGTGAGGTTGACAACGGCGGAGTGAGCAGGGTGTGTAACATTTAGCATCTATCGCTCGCGAGACAATTAATATTAAGTAGTAAGGTCAGCCTAGAGCGGAAAGACATGAGCGCTGGAGCGGTGACTGCATTGATGCATAAGTAATAGTTTTCAAAAACCTAGTTACATCCATACAGCTATTGATAGATCCGGACCTTGCTGAGCCTTCGCGAAGCCGGAAGAGCGCAATCGAGCAGCCAGCGAGAGGGTGTCCCGCAGGTGCAGCGCTCCTCCAGGTGTTACTTCCTGTTGTCCCCCGCTCATGCCGCCGGTCCCTCTCGTTCAACGTGACTTCCCTTCGAATTTCCTACCATTGCTACTCACGTGTACGCGTTCATCTTGTCACTTACTATTTTCCTGTTTCTTGCAAGCTTACCATTCAATGTTCCCGGGCCCATTTATGTAGTTCAGTATTGTTGACCACTCGTGTCTTACATAACGCCGCCTTTCCATTTTCCTGTGATACGCAATTTATCTATGCTAGCACAAAAGCTGACCATTAGACAAGTAGTATGTAGAGGAGGGAGTCTGTCCACCTCGCGGCTACCGAGGCAACGCCTGATTTTCCCTTCTTACGTAACTCTCCAGGTCTTCTGAGTTCTACTGCATTTAGGCTCAGCGCTTAGCGCTCAGCCACCAAAGTCTGGACGCTTCCATTGCTCTGCCTCGCCGCACCTCCTGGTTAATTAGTGTAGGATTGGAGCGGTTCCTGTCCTAACCACGCTTGTCATCCATCCCCCACTTGACTGACGCTCTGCTCGCTCGATTCGCTGCACCAGCTGGGTTACTTATTCTCATGACTGCGAACCTGAACCGCGCGATTCTCGTGCTTGATACGCTCAGGCCGATCGTAAAAATTCTACCGGTCGCAGGGCCATATCTCGAAGGCGTGTTCGAGTCCCTGACGCTTGCGTGCCAACACGCAAAGGTGAGGCCCTTTGTCGGTTGTTTGTGGGAAGCGATTGACCCGTTTCTTGGTGTAGGATGTAAAGTCAAACAAAGAAGACATGGCGGCATTGGCTGAACGAGCTGTTCGCTGTGTAGCTATTATTGTTGAAAAGGCTCAAACAATGCCAGAATCGGAAATAGTTAGCCGCATGAGTACCATTGGAGAACTGGGAGCGTGAGTCGGTGCTTTTCACACAGGTTCAAGCATCCATTGACCAAGTTGGCACAAAAAAGCCTAACAGAGGAACTCGTACAAAAGGCGAAGAAGCAGGCGGAACGCACACAGATATCCCGGATCCGGTACAAGATCAATGACAAGGAAGCAATCGAAGGCCTCAGCAAGCGATTCGAGAAAGTTATCGAGAGATTTGGGGTGACTATGCTGGCATATTGGTGGAGACATCAGTCAATCTTATTGTCATTGTTAGATAGAGGCACACCTATTGGCCGCATACCGAAATGAGACTATACTCGATCAAGTCAATAAGTTGGTCAAAGGACAAAACAGAAGCGAGCAAAATGGCGAGTCACTCGAGTTTGGGAAAACACAAGTGATCAACTTACCTTTTTGTGCAGCCCTTCTTGAAAAGCTTCGACCTGTGGCCGCTGCCCGTCACAACCACCACAAGGCTCCGCGCGGCTGCACCGAGAACACGCGCGTTGGGATCATCAGCCACATCATCGATTGGGTACTCAGTATTACCACTCTTCAGAACATATTCTGGCTCTCTGGATTTGCAGGCACGGGAAAGACAGCCATTATGAAAACTCTAAGCGAACGACTCACAGAACTCGGAGTGCTCGGTGGCTCCTTCTTCGTTTCTGTCACTTCTGCTGACCGTCGTAACCCCATTAACATCATCCACACGTTAGTTCACCAACTTGCATGGATGCAGCCCGTACTTTGCGAGCCCATCTGCGACATCATCCAAAATCAACCGTACATTTTGGACCAAGCAATGACGTCACAGATCCCAGCGCTTCTCTCCGATCCATTCGCTCAGGTGCTAGATAAGATCAGCAAACCAATCGTCATTCTCATCGACGCACTGGATGAATGCGAAAAGATCAACGGGATCGAAGGCGGCGAGTTTCTACCTATTCTGTTGTCGGTCATGCGCGAGCATCCCGGAAAGCTGAAGCTTGTCGTGACTAGTCGTCTCAACCCCAGTCTCAGAAGGCTGTTCACCCAAGCCGCTGTGGATCGTTTCTTGCTCCATGAAATAGAGAAAGAGACGGTGGACCGCGACCTCCAACTTTACCTCGAAGCAGACTTTACACAGATCACTCGGGTCAGAGGTCGTGAGAACGACCGACCATGGTACAATCGCGAGGACATCACCGAAATAGTCACTCACGCTGGGTCCCTCTTCATTTACGTCTTCACGGTCATCAAATGGGTTAGCAACCCCCTGTTCTTGCCTGAGCGCCGCCTCGAGCAGGTTCTCGGATGGCATCGAGAGTCCAGGTCCAACTCCCCTTTCCAGGCCATTGATGACCTGTATAGTGCTATGCTACAAAACGCGCTTGGCCCTAATCCGAGTGACCACAACGAAGTCGGAGAGCGCATACACAAGCTGCTCGAGGTACTAGTAGTTGCTTTCGAACCTCTGTCTATTCCAACACTGGCCCAAATACTAGAATGTGACGAGAACGTCATACGTCTTGACCTGGAGAACCTGTCTGCAGTGACACCCATACCTGAGAGAGGGTCAAACGAGCCCGTGGTGATATACCATGCATCATTTTTGGACTATTTGACAGATGAACAGCGCTGCCCACCCGAATCACGATTTCATGTGTCACTCGGGCAAGCTCATGGACGGATGGGTACATATTGTCTGGATCTTGTTTATCGCCAGCGCTACAGCGAACAGGAAGGGAGAAACATAAATTCCGGCAGTGAATCTCAAAGTGGTTTCGGCTATGCTCATAAATGGGGAAAACATCTCGAGTTCTCTCCTCGTTCATCAGAGTTTGTTGACAACGCAATCAAGAAAGTTCGGGAGATAGTTTATCGACGCCGTAATGATGCAGAAGCTCTTTATGATCTATCTCATCTCCTCTTCATTCAATCCAACCGAACAAGTGAAATTGAGATTATCCGCGAGAAGATTAAGGTCGATCGGTGGATGGTTGATTTAAGACCGGATCCACACCCTGGCAGAGTTTCATCGCTTAACGTATTTGCAAGCGGATTTTATCGCCTTTACGAGCGCAATGGAGATGAGCAAGCTCTAAACGAGAGTATCAAACTAAATCGAGAGGCGCTGAAGCTCTGCCCTCCTGAACATCCTCTCCGAGGTTCGTCGCTGAACGCTCTCGCCAGTGGACTTTGGAGCCTTTACGAGCACAACGGAGATGAGAAGTTTCTCAACGAGAGTATCAAACTGAACCGAGAGGCACTGGAGCTTTGCCCTCCTGGAGATCCTAACCGAGCTTCGTCGCTGAATAATCTCGCCAATGGACTTCAGAGCCTTTACGAGCGCGACGGAGATGAGCAAGTTCTCAACGAGAGAATTGGACTGAATCGAGAGGCACTGAAACTCCGTCCTCCTGGTCATCCCCACCGAGGTTTGTCACTGAATAATGTCTCCAATGGGCTTCAGAGCCTTTACAAGCGCAACGGAGATGAGGGAGTTCTCGCAGAGAGTATCAAACTGAATCGAGAGATGCTGGAGCTCTGCCCTCCTGGACATCCTAACCGAGCTTCGTCGCTGAACAACCTCGCCAATGGACTTTGGAGCCTTTATGAGCGCAACGGAGATGAGGAAGTTCTAAACGAGAATATCAGACTGAATCGAGAGGCGCTAGAGCTCTTCCCTCCTGGAAATCCCAAGCGGGGCTTGTTGCTAATTAATCTCGCCAATGGACTTGATTGCCTTTATGGACGCAATGGAGATGAGCAAGTTCTCAATGAGAGAATCAGATTGAACCAAGAAGCGCTGGAGCTCTACCCTCCTGGACATCCTTTTCGAGGTCTGACACTAATCAATCTCGCCGCTGGGCTTCAGAGCCTCTATAATTGCAATGGAGAAGAGCAGGTTCTCCACGAAAATGTCAGACTGAGTCGAGAGGCGTTGGAGCTTTGCCCTCCTGGACATCCTCTCCGAAGTTCGTCAGTAAACAATCTCGCCAGTGGGCTTTGGAGCCTTTACGAGCGCAATGGAGATGAACAAGCCCTTGACAATAGTATTAGACTGAATAGAGAGGCACTGGAGCTCTGTCCTCCTGATCATCCCAGCCAATGCCTGTCACTAATGAATCTCGCCGGTGGACTCTGGAGCCTTTACGAGCGCACCGGAGATGAGCAAGTTCTCGACGAGAAAATAAGGTTGAATCGACAGGCGCTAAAGCTCTGTCATCTTAAACATCCTCTTCTAGTTTTGTCACTGAACAGTCTCACCAACGGACTTCAGAGTCTTTACAAGCGCAACGGCGATGAGCAAGTTCTCAACGAGAGTGTCAGACTGAACCGAGAGGCGCTGGGGCTTTGCCCTCCCGGACATCCCCACCGATGCTTGTCGTTGATCAATCTCGCCAACGGACTTCAGAGCCTTTACGAGCGCAATGGAGATGAACGGATTCTTAATGAGTATGTCGAACTGAGTCGAGAGACGCTGGAGCTCTGCCGCCCTGGGCATCTTTTCCGAGATATGTCACTTCATATTCTTGCCAATGGGCTTCAATGCCTCTATGAACACAGCAGAGATGAACAGGCACTCAATCAGAGTGTCAGCCTGAGTCGAGACGCGTTGAAGCTCCGCCCTCCTGGACATCCTGCCCGACGTATGTCGCTTTTCACACTTGCCGCCACTCTTCGTTATTGTTACAAGGGCAACAGAGATCAAGATCTTAACGAGGCTATTGGGCTGAGCCGAGAGGCCCTGAAACTCTGCCCTTATGGGCACCCGCTGTATCATATGTCAGAGAATGGGCTTGCTTTATTGCTTTGCGAGCTGTATGAGCAGAGCAGGGATGTTTCGATAGTTGAGGAGGCTGTTCGACTCGGCAGAGATACACTTTCTCTTTGCCCCAATACGCACCCTAAGCGACCTCTTTATCTGCGCAGTCTTTCCCGCAGTCTCAAGGCATACGGAGAAGCTATCGGAGACCAGTCTCTGCTCTATGAGTCGGAGTTACTAAGGAAGGAGGCGGATGCACGGTCGCTTCCTGCGTAGGCAAATTCAGCCAATGTTGTTTTTACTCATATTTGTTTCGATATGTTCAGAAAAACCATTTTCATACACAATTGCTTTGTTCTGTGACCAGAAGTCGTTGGATATGTGTGTTTTCGTCTTTTTCATGATTACGCTTTTGGACGCCTACAGTGTCCGCATTTTTGTTACATGTACAATAATAGTCGAGCAGAATTTGCTACTATACTTCTAGCGTGATACTTTGGACCCTACGCAATCATTATGCCATGTTTCAGATCTACTGATGTATACATTGCGGTAAGGTGGTCAACGGTGACTGGGGGTTGTTGGGCGGCGCGTGCGGCAGGGGTGGGTGGGGGGCAATCCCCTGTCGGTTGAATAGCGGAGCCCGAGGGTGCGGGCGGCGACGACACGCGACGATACTCCCCTGTCGAGTTTGCGACGCATTCCTCGATTCCAAGGCTCCTGCTCCCCGTCGGTGGCAATGAAAGCCGGCGTTGGTCAGCGCGGCGTGGCGGGCCATGCGAACCCCTCGATCGTTGTCTTGGAGGTGCATCCGCGGGGGCAAAATACCAGGGTGCCGCTCACGCGTGGCTTGCACGGAGGTCCGGCCGGCCGAAGCGCGCCTGAGGCCCTGCTCGCAGGTGGGCACAGTAGTTGCGGGGGGCTAATCTTGCGCAGGAGAGTAGTAGGAAACGAGAGAGAGAAGCAACGGAGGAGGAGTGGACGACGGGACGCTGAGGCGGATGACGGGAGACCGCGGGCGCCTATCCGGGAGCGCGGGAAAGTGGCCTTTGGAGCTATGGTCCAAACCCCGTTGGCCAAGATCGTACCAAGCGCACGAGTTTATACGCACCCCACGGTGAGCATAGCCCTGATGGCCTCCTTGCACATCTTCCCACTCACTCGGCGCTTCTAAACGAGAAGTGAAACGGCATCGCCGCCTCTTGAGCACTGTACGACCATGTTGGCTGAACGAAGTAAAGACGACGGGCAACGATGT
>JAZHGK010005665.1:0-51004 GCA_037855215.1 Waitea zeae
TTTTTTTTGCGATGCGCTACTGGAGTTTGACCGGCTGCCAAATGCATTCCTACAGCCAACTCGGAAGTTCATAGAGGACACTGCGACGCCGCAAGTGCCGCAATCAAGCGCGGGGGGGGGGGGTTCGGAAGGTCAACGAGGGCGCTCATCAAAAGAAAGAGGGAAAGGGTGGGATCATGTCATGAAACGTTCGAAAGCGATGATCATTTAGGTTTCGTTCATTCATACGTGTGGGGGCTCGTGCCCCTACCCGT
Source organism: Waitea zeae (assembly GCA_037855215.1). Lineage (NCBI taxonomy): Eukaryota > Fungi > Basidiomycota > Agaricomycetes > Corticiales > Corticiaceae > Waitea > Waitea zeae. The sequence goes on from JAZHGK010005665.1 coordinate 255, forward strand.
GCGAGCATCGACGCTTTCAATGAATTAATGATCAGTACAAATATAGGTCTCCATGATTAACGTAAACAGAATAAAAAAATATTGATTGTGAGTGGAGGCGAACATGAATATTTTTTGACCTATCAAGGAGAGAGACTTCCCACACCTTCAATGGAAAGTGAGAAAGAAGGAAAATGTCCCGTTTCTGATAAGGTGAAATTGAAGCGCCTGGGACGGATCTTAACAGCGTGCCAGCCCAGGAACAACCGTGTACGGCCGTCAGGACTGATTGGCCGCGAGACAAAGTTGAAGGGAAAAAAAGGCGTAGGATCCGCAGAGACCAGAGCAGCTATGGAGACCTGAAGATGTCTCTGTCGAGCCCACAGTTGTTTACTTGAGAAGGTATGCAGGCTGTGTGGCCACAAAAAAAAAAAAAAACGATCAAGGGCGGCGGGAGTGTGGGAGCGCCTGTTGCGTGATCGCTGCGAACCTTGTCGAGGCACGAGTGGGCGAGAGCACAGGACCGCACACACACCACAGTCCTCTCAAGACGCTCTGACGATCTGGCGAATCGACACACTTTCGCGATGGCTGACATCGAGAGTAGGGAACACCGGCGTGAAGTTGTTGCTTTCTTGTTCTCAAGAGACTCCGTAACTTTCTGTGGCGGCAAGACGATCGATGCCTCCCGGTGTTGGACGCGTCATTATTCCGACGACCTACACTCGCAAAAATCTTCGACCGGTCGCTCCACGGCGCCGACTGAATATAACTGGCGACCGATCGAGAGCTTTTGCGAGTGTAAGACAGACGGAGAAAAGCGAAACGACAAGTCGGTGCGGTACGCATCTGGCTGCAGACTGCTTGAGAGACAGGAGATAACCAGGCCTGGGCAGTGGGAAACTTCGAAGCCTCGCTTTGGGGCACGTGAAATCAGCGAAGGCAATTTTTTTTTTTTAAAAAAAAAAAAAAAAGCGGGGAGAGATGACCCTGTGGGTGGAGCCGTCGTGGACGCTGCTCACAAACCCTTTGGCAAGAGGGGGACAGCATACCAGAAAAAGGAGAAGAGGCTGGCAGAGAGACAGGGGCGAGGAGCGCACCCCACAGGAGCCACTACGCGAAGGCGGAGAGCGGGCCGCCTCGGTCGCTCGGCCGGGCTCGGCGTGATAAGAGAGTTACACCACTTTTTTGCTTGGGCGTAAGCAGTGTTTTGTCGTAAAGGCCGTAACGCTGATTTCATCTTGGCACCTCATGGCTGATTTTTTTTTCACGCCTGACTTCTTTCTTATGTACACTTGGCACAGCCAGACGGTCAAAAAGACAGGCCGACTTGAGGGCAGAACGGACGGCTGGGCGGATGGAGAGCCCCATGCGAAGTCAGCAGAAGCCAGGACGAGCAAGTGGCCGATGCGTCAGAGCGAACGGTGTGACATTGGATGAGGCTGAAGAAAAGGCCTCCCCTCCAAGTGCTTATTTTCCCCTGCCGTCTGTCGTACGAACGGTACTTACTTGTTAGTGCGTTTGGGGCAAAAATACAAAACACGTTGTAGTCGAATACGGTCTAGGTGCATAGAGGCAGTGAGAGCGAGGACGGAAGGAAGAGAGGAGGGCAATGTTCCGCGCGGGTCCCCCTGAAGCCTCCTCCCCCGTCGTCGTCGCCCGTCGCCGTCGTCTCCGTCCTTCTCTCCGTCGTCCGTCGTCGTTGGTTGAACCTCCTTTCTCCTATCTTTCTCTGATTATTTCTACCGAGCGCTTTAGTCTTTGTTTCCGCAAACTTTGCATGCCATCTTCCCCACTCCCCACCTCCATCCTCTGAACAACTCCCCTTCATATCCCTTTTTCTTCGACGCATTTTGACTAGAACCCTCCCCTCCCCTCGTCGACGACCCATGGCAGCCGCACTCGTCACTCGCGCTATCTCTCCAACCAACGACCCCACAAGGCAGGGCCTCGCTGCGCCCACCATCGGTGGGAACAGCAGCATACACAACAACAGCCAAGCCCACCCACAGCCCCCTTCGTCCTCCACACACAGCAACCACGCAGGCAGCCCCGCAGCAGCGACGGAGGGCCTCAACCCGTACGCCGCCTACGCCTCCGGCATCACCCCGCACTCCCAAGAGGTCCACATCGTCAAAGTCACGGGCGACACCGTGCACGTCGCCCCAGGCCCGCCGCGCGAGACGTTCCTCGGCAAGCTCGGCGCGGCCGTCCTCCCCGGCCGCCACGCCGACCCCGACGCCCTCCCGCTCTCGCCCGTCCCCGCCTCCCCCGGCGCGATGAGCGCCCCCGTGGGCCCGCCTCCGCCGTCCCCGCCCGCGTCCGTCGACCGCCTCCCGCTCTCAGAGTCCCCCCAGAGCGCGTCGGTCGCGTTGGCGCCCCACCCCGCTGGCGCCAAGGGCGCGCGCAACGAGGCCGCCTCGGTCACGTTCGAAGAACCGCCCGCGGACGCACACGTGCACCACCTCTCGCACGCCTACCACCACCCCTCGCGCTTCCAGTCCGCCTCCGCCCCCGGCGCGCCCGTCCTCGCCGCCTCTTCCTCCTCCTCCTACTCCGCGCGGGCGGGCGCGGCCGTCGACTCCTCACGCGCGTCCTCCAGCTCGGCCCGCCCTACCCGCGGGCGCGCGTCGACGACGATGGACGACCTCGCGCTGGTGGAGAACGCGCCGGACGAGCGCCTCTCGCTCTCCACCACCGCGTCCACGACGACGCACCCGCGGAGCAGCGGCGCCCACCTCTCCTCGTCCGCCGCCGGCGACGGCTACCTCCACCCGCCGCACGCGCACCGGCCGACCAGGCGGAACACGACGGGGTCGGCTCCCTTCGGCTCCGCGGGGCCGTCTCCGCTCCTCCCCTTCTCCCGCGAGGGCGGCGGCTCGCTGTCCGAAGAGCCCGTCGCGGACGGCGAGCTCGCGACGGACATCCAGGCGCGTGCGGAGCAGATCCGCCGCGAGCGCCAGAGCAAGCGTGCCAAGGCGCAGCAGGAGGCCGAGAAGGCGCTCACGCGCTCGGGGAGCAAGAGCACCGTCCTGGGTGTCGGGGACGATAACAAGCCGCTGGTGGGCAACCTGATCGGGGAGGACCACGTGAACTACGTGTTGATGTACAACATGTTGACCGGCATCCGGATCGCGGTCTCGAGGTGTCAGGCGAAGATCAAGAGGCCGTTGACGGAGGAGGATTTTACTGCCAAGCACAAGTATTCGTTTGACATGTACGTTCCTTTCTTCTTCCTCTCGTCCGTATGGGATTTTTCATAATACTTTCTTATGTCAGCATCGGAAACGAGCTCACCCCGTCGGCGAAATACGACTTCAAGTTCAAGGACTACGCGCCCTACGTCTTCCGCGAGCTGCGCGAGGACCACTTCCACCTGGACCCGGCCGACTACCTTCTCTCCCTCACCGCCAAGTACATCCTCTCCGAGCTCGGCTCGCCCGGCAAGTCCGGCTCCTTCTTCTACTTCTCGCGCGACTACCGCTTCATCATCAAGACCATCCACCACTCTGAGCACAAGTTCCTCCGGCGCATCATTCGTCAGTACTACGACCACGTCAAGGAAAACCCGCACACGCTCGTCTCCCGCTTCTACGGCCTCCACCGCGTCAAGCTGCCGAGGGGGAGGAAGATCCACTTCGTGATCATGAACAACCTCTTCCCCGCGCACAAGGACATCCACGAGACGTACGACCTCAAAGGGTCGACGGTCGGGAGAGAGTACCCCGAGGAGCGCGCGAAGGAGAACCCGCGGGCGACGCTCAAGGACCTGAACTGGATCAACCGCGGGAAGTGGCTCGAGTTCGGGCCGGAGAAGCGCGCGTTGCTCACGGAGCAGCTCAGGAGGGACGCGGAGCTGTTGGCGAAGATAGGCGTGATGGACTATTCGTTGTTGGTCGGGATACACAACGTCCGGAGGGGGAACAGGGACAATGTCCGGAGCAACACGTTGAAAGTGTTCTCGGTACGTCGAGGTTTCCTTTGTCTTCGTTGTTTCCTTAGTTGCTGACCCTTTTTTTTTGCCAGCCTGGGATGCACCCGCCCATACGTCGCAAAGTGACGACGAAAGGCGGGCCTTCCTCGCCCGAGGCGATCGCCATGCGGCGCGCGATGCGCGAGTCGGACCCGAAGAAGCTCGAGGAGTCGCTCGACCTGCCCGAGGAGGACACGGGCGACCGTGCCCAATTCATCTTCTATCAGGACGACGGCGGCATGCGCGCGACGGGCGAAAATAACGAGCCGCTGGATACGATCTACTACCTCGGCGTGATCGATATCCTGACGCCGTACAACACGCTCAAGAAGCTGGAGCACATCTGGAAGGGCTTCAAGGACGATAGTGTGAGTGTCTCTTCTTCACCTTTAGGTGAAAAAATAGGTGTTGAATATTCGTTTTTTTTTCTAGCATAAGATCAGTCCGGTACCTCCAGAAGAATACTCGGATCGGTTCTTCCGATTCATGAAGGCTATCATGCGTAATGGTGGCGGTGGCGAGTCCTTTAAATAAACAGCACCGTCCACTTTCCCTTCCCTTTGGCGTGCTCGTCGCGACGACACTCCCTTTCCGCATCTGTAACCCCCTCCCCCTCCCCTCTCTCATGGCGCGATGACCTCTATCCACCTCTCACTCATCTGGACTTATCACTCCGCCGTTTTCATTCTCTTGTTTTTGGTACTATAACTAAACCGGCGCGACTCCTTCGTGGCCGGCTCCACGCTCGTTTCCTCCATCTGTCTGTCTCATATACATCTCCAGCCCGTCCGTTTGCGGACGTTTGGCCTCACACACTCGTTTGATTTCACGTCTCACTCTCAACTATAAACCTCGCTTTTTTTTCCTTCTCCCCTACTCTCTTCATCGGTCCTGCTCTTTCTCTTGCTTGTTTGCGCAGCGGATTCGTGGGTCTCTTTGTTTTATTTTTTCCGATGTCGGTATCTGATTAAATCAAAGGGTGACTTTCTGTCACTTTCTCGTCGTCGTTCCTCTTTCACTTCAAACTGTACACTAGTCAAAGACGCTCTTATTTATTAATCGATATAATCGAAGCCAGATATAATCGAACCTAAACCGGTGAGACAACCGGATTTTGGAGATGCGCGGCATAGGTTTGCTGACTTTGTGGCGAACGATATAAATAGCCCCCTTTGGAACGCAAACTGTGCATCGTGTGAAACTGATCTCGATACTTGTACTTAACGTGTATCATGCGTTCACCGATTTCCATACTTTCTGCATCCAAGCACCTCTCTGAGCGATGTCACAGCTAGCTCTCAGCGAACCCCTCAGCGTCGGCGACTTGACTGTCCGCAACCGCGTCTTTATGGCGTCCATGACGCGCAATCGAAGTAGCCCTGGCGCAGTGCCGAACGAGACAATGAAGGTGACCCTCTTTGCGACTTCTCGATGCGCCCCCTTCTACCGTAACTTTTTTTTCTGACTGGGTATGATAAAATCCGGACGGACTTTGGTTTGCCTGTCAGCTGTATTACAAGCAACGAGCTGAGGGCGGCGCGGGCTTAATCTTCTCCGAGGGCGTCCTGATCAGCCCCCAGGGATCTGAGTGGCCTGGCGCCCCTGGCATTTGGAACGACGAGCAAGTGGGCGCGTGAAGAAGGGTCGTCGACGAGGTTCATGCCGGCGGCGGGACGATTTTCTGCCAGGTCAGTCCCTTGTATTAAGTCCCCCGGTCCCCCTCTACCTTCTCCTTCCTCACGCGGGTGCAACGTATATGTATACTTGCGAAATTTGCAAAGGCTGAAGAGTTCACGCGTGGAAGCAGCTGTGGCACGTTGGTCGGATCGCCCACCCTGATATGCCTGAAGCTCATGGGACGGTACGTCTTCTCACCATGTTCGTCTCCTTCTTTACTTCTTGAGCTTACGATCGCGGCAACGGTCATGTAGTCCGTATATGCGCCTTCTGCACTCGCCGCCCGAGGGGGCGAGTTCAGACACCTTCCAGGCCGACCCGGCTATGCCACGGTTCGCTTTCTGCTTCGTTAGGATCTAATTCTGCTCCCCCTTGCTCAACCTGTCTCTATAGCCAGTGGAGATTGATGATCCTCGGAAATTAATCCAGCAGGTAAAAGCTACTCATTTCTTTCTTAACCTGTTTCTGGACCGCATGATTCATAGTATCGTTTCGCCGCCGAGCAAGCCAAGAAGGCGGGATTCGACGGGGTCGAGCGTCAGTTCGTTTACCAACTCGGATCTATTTTTTTTTATCACTGACAACCCACTTTGTTGTTCAACAGTTCATTCCAACAGCGGTTTTCTGGTAGGGTCACTTGAATAAATGCTGTAGCTTCGATAACGTTTACCCTTTCTGCAGCCGGACCAATTCTTGGACAACACTGCGAACAAGCGCAAGGACGAGTGGGGCGGCTCTGCTGAAAATCACTGTCGCTTTGGCCTAGAGGCGACCCAGGCGTTGATCGACGTATGGGGCCCAGCACGGGTTGGTGTGAAGGTAATGCGGGATCTATTTTCTGCACACCTCCTATGATCATGAACCACTGGATTTACTGCAGATATCTCCAGGAGGTAATTTCAGGTACATCCGTTTATCATGATAAGATTGTGCTGAAATCTTCAAATTAATCCGATAGGAGGATTCAACGACATGGGGTAAAGCACTCAATACAATTGAGAATCATCCGACCAGCTGATGCGCAACGTTGTAGGATGTGTCTCGCCGACACTATCATTACATACACCTACTATATTGCCGAGCTTCTGAAGCTCGATATAGCCTACATACAGTTGCTTCGGTAGGTGTTCTTCGCTGGGCCCTCGAAAGTTCTGAATTCAGTCTGTCCATGCGTTCCAGCTACGTTGCAGAGTCCGATATCGACTTCCCACCTCCTTACCTCTCCCAACACGGGGGCCCTGCGGGAGAACCTTTGCGCGACGTCAAGCGCGGCACTCCCAACGATACCCTTGGAATCTTCGGCCCTCTCGTCAAGCCACCTCCAAGCTACCTCGAACACCACGCCGAGGAGCAGTTCCGCGGCGCGCCTGTGTACAGCTCTGGTCGCAATCCGTCGCCTACTCGGCTGTTCCTCAACGGGGGGTTGAGTCTCGGCGAAGCCGATCGCCTTGTTCGGGAGCAGAGGATTGATGCCGCCGTGTTTGGTTTTCCATGGATTGGGAATCCAGACCTTTATCATCGCTTCGTGCAGGGCAAGTCACTCTTGACTGACGTTGACGGTTTCCTTTGTTACAACTGGCGTGGGGATGACATTTCTACCGGATACACAGACTGGTTGGTCGTTACATAAGAAAGAGCCATCAGAGTCGTGTATGTAATATAGATAAGTAGGCATACATAGGGGTGACGTGAAAGATGAAACTGCGTTTACATGTGAATTACTATGATACATGGCCATGGGTGAGAAATCTAATACGCGCGCATAACAGCAACCAAGAATAAGAGCGACACTACCGACAATTGTCTGGTTACTGACCCCAGTTTTGAGCGTGCCCCACGTTTTGCGCTGGGGAGGTTGGCCAGACACGAGGCTGCATGAAGCCGTTGTAGTTGTTGGCGGCAGGCATACCCGACGCCACGCCCGACGCGTGTGGGGAGCCATGTGGCTGTCGTGCGTCGTTAGGTGAGCGGGGGCGCTGCGCTTTCAGAAGATGAAGGAGGAGAAGGGGGGGGTAGAATGAGAGACTCACGTTCACGGCTGAATGCGCAAGCGGCGGAGGGTGCGGAGGTATCCCGCGCATCCCGTCATCGGGCATGTACAACATAGGGGTGTAGGCGGTGTGGTTCGCGTCCTCCCCCGCGCCAAAGCCAAGTTCCGACCACATACTGCGGACAGGAAAAGTCGGGTGCGCGTGACGACGTTTGGTCAGTTTCGTCTTCTCTCTCGCTTAGAAGCGGGTCTAAAGGGACTCACGAGCGCCAGTACGATACGTCCGTCTCCGATGACACGGGGGCGTGCCCAGGGTGGTAGGGTGGCGCGCCTGCTGGCATCGTCGCTTGTCGTATCACGTAGCGGTTGTCCGGTGACGGGCCGACGGCAGGTGGGGACATGTCGCCGTACGTCTGCACGTAAGCGTGGGAAGGCACTGCGGCGCTATGGGCTGGCAGGGGCGTCCGATGCGGTGCGGACGGCGGTGGTGCGGGGATTGGCGCATGTGACTGCGGCTGGTGCTGGTGCTGCTGTGGTGGTTGTTGGTGTTGTGGCTGCTGTTGCGCTGGCTGCTGGAAGGGCGTGAACGCCTGGTACTCCGGCTGCGGCTGACCGGCGCGCGGGACGGCGGACTCGTCCAAGGCGGACGAGAGGCTCCCGTTGCTGTTGGAAGACTCGGCACGTCGGTGCTCGGCCCGCGTTTGCTCATGAGTCCGGGCGATGTCGTGTGCGACGAGGTTGTGGAGGAAGCGCGCGTGCGTTCCAGGCTTGATGGTGTCCTCTGGGAGGATCGGCGAGTTTTGGTATGCTTCGGCGGTGTGGCGGATGATGGAATGAATTTGTTCAGTCACGCCGGGATATAGCTCCGTCAGGGTTGTCGATGAACGAAGCAGCTTCAGCAGGAAGATGGCTGCGTAGGCAGTCATAGTCACAGTCGAGTCTTGTCCGTATCGCAGAACGCCGGCCGCGTTGAAATCCTTGCAGACGATCTGAAGAACTTCTGTCGCACTCGTGTAGCATTGCGACGTCGCTTGGAGGTGCGACGTTGCTCTTGAAGCCTGGTTCTGTGAATTCCGTTTAGTATCGTCCAGTGAGAAGAACCGATGGTATGGAGGCATCTCACTGGGGTTTGTTGAATTCCAAAGCTGTTGAGGAACAGCTTGACGTAACTATGGAAGAAGGTAAGGAAAGACTGATGGAATGCTAGCGCATTCGCGACGTCTCCTAGACGTCATTGAAGTCATGTCAATATAGCAATGATAGACAAGGCTCGCTACAGAGAAGAACCCACTTCGCTTCATCTCTCCTATCCACGTGTCCTTCCATTGAGTCAACTTGTTGTTGACCGTTCGAAGCATCATGTCCGGCATCTCCTGGGTCGAGTTCCGGAACCACTCGGTCGCGTCGGCCACGATCTGCCGCAGCTGGACGAAGGCGGCGACGATGATGTCCTCGGGCCGGATGGGCGACTCTCCCTGCTCGTGCCAGGTCTGGGAGTGGGAGACGAGGTCGCAGACGGGGAGCATCCAGTTGCGGCCCGTCTGCGTGCTCAGTGAGCGGTCGTGGACGAAGAGGACGAGGTAGGTGCGCTCGCGGTTCCTGCGCTCGCGCTTCTGCCGGTCCGTCTCTGTCAGCGGCGGCGTCACGACGTGTCGGTTGAGGCCGAGTTCGACGGCCATTCGGGCGGCCTGAGAGAGAATAAAGAAAAGAAAAAAAATGCGGGTGTGCTCAGTCAGCGATGGGGGCCAGAAATAACAGCTTCGATAAGTGGAGAAGGTTCACGGACAAAGCCAATGTACGTCCAGGTCCTGTTGTCCTCGGGATCTTTCCAGTAGGTGAGACAGGCAAAGGCCTGGACGACTTCTACGCTCTTCCAGCCCTTGGCGAACGCCTGGATGGCGAGGTCGTGGGCCATCTGCTTACACGGTTGGTAGAGCTGCGGCTTGAAAAACTTGGCGCCGGCCATCATGAGGGTCGTGAAGAGGAAGGGAGATCGGTCGCGGATGTAGGAGACGGTGTGGAGGACGGGGTCGAAGAGGTTGATGAACGGGTTGAGGCGGATGAAGATGAGCTCGAGGAGGGTGTCGGCCTGGGCGAGGTCGAGCAAGCCCGCCGCGACGGGGTCGGTAGCGTCGTGGGCGGGGACGACGGAGAAGGGGGAGGAGGACGGCTGGGTGGTCGGGCTGATCGAGATGTCGTCCGTCACGGTCGCGGACGCGGGCGGCCCCGCGGGCGGTTCGGGGTTGAGGATGGTGCCAAAGTACGAGTTGCGTCTGTTCTCCTTCGAGATCAGCTGGACGGGGAAGATCTGCCTGTCCTTGTCCGCCTCGTCGTCGTCCATCTCCTCCTCCGAGCCGGACTGGACGCCCATGGCGGTGCGGCCGACGCCGGGCGAGGTGAGGTCGCCCGGGCTGCCGTGGGCCGAGCCCGGGCGGTCGCCGTCGGGGGAGAAGTGCTGGGCGGAGGAGGCGCCGTTCGCGTCCTGGCTCGTCGCGGATATCCTCTGCCGGCTCATGAGCCCCTTCTCCACCTGCCGGAGCATTTTCGACGCGTCCGATAAACTGATGGAGACCCGTCATGGCTGAGCTCGCGGAACGAACGAAAGAGGCAGAGAGGTACGTACGTGGACCCCTTCTTTCGTCCACGACGATGCTTTTCGAATATGCATCTGTAGCGAAAAAAAAGAAAGAGCGAAGAAAAAAGTTGAGAAAAAAAAACGGATTTTTTTTTGTGGTGTGTGTGTGTGGGAAAGAGGCTCACTCGCTGCCCATACGTTCACATCGTTGACATTTGCCTTGACCCGAGTCGGAGGGGATGCACTTCATCTATCGTGGTACGGTCAAGGGACGCAGACGCATAGAGCTTGTGCAGAATGGAACGATGCCTACTTTAGCTGACCGACATACGGTGCATGCGATAGCCCCGCGAATGACTCCAAGCGATTTTGTGCTGTGCGGGATGCAGAAGAAATACCGGTAAGACGCCGAGGTGCGTACACAAAGGGGGTATGGGTGGGGTGGGGAGGGAGCGGGCCGGCCGTCGAGAGAATAAAAAAAAAAAAGGTTTTTTGGGGGGGGGGACGAACCTCTGAAAGTGGTCGTCTTGGACGTCCATGCCTGCATCGGGGACGTTCATGGCGCTCTTGGAGGGGGTGGGAGCGTCTTCGGGTTGTGGCCGAGGAGAGAGAGAGAGGGGGGGAGGTGGCAGAGGGACAAGGCGCGAGCGAGTAGCGGGGAAGCCGTACCTTGGGTTGTAATGCACTCTCTTGGGCGGCGGACCGGTCTTCAAGACCTTCAAGTGGGATTCGCCCCCCCCAGGGAGGGCGCCGGTTACTTACCCGAGAAGACGGCGGCACTCCGGTCCACCCATTGGGACGATCAAGATCAGAGACGCACTCTGGACGTCCGACATATAACCTTCTCAACACCCCCCTCCCTCTCTGCTCCCCCCCCACACACACACCCTTCTCCTCTCCTCCCGCGGCATCCGGTTCGATATGACATACAGACCGCACAATAATAGCTGGAACGACCACCCGGAGTTGATCGCACTCAGTCCCCCCCCTCACTGCTTCAATCGGGTGCATTCAACTCCGTGAAGAGTAATATTAACACACGGGAAACGCCGCCTAAAGGACTCTCACTACCAAATACCCCGGCTGATAGGTTCAACCCAGTGGACTGTGGTCGCTCACCGAACTGAGCTGGCTCTGTCGACACACTTGCACAGTGAAATGCGTCCATACCGCTGCGTGCTTCAAATCCCCACTTGTGTGCACCAATGCGGCGCGCGTAACTCTGGCCCTCCCCCTTCTCTGTTAGTCAATTCAAACAAAAAAAAAAAGGGCTTCAGGGTCACAAAATGAAAAGGGCGAATCATCACTACCTCAATCCAGCCGACGTTTAGTCTGCAGTGTCTCCCCCCCCCCAACCCACTCGCCTCACGTCTGCCTCATTCCGACCCATGGTCTCACTCGACCGGCCCATTACATGTCATTCGAACGATGCCATCGCCCCCGCGCGTCCTCCTCGTTCATCCGTGCCTCAATTGCATTCCCCCCCCGGTCGATCGGCATCAAAGTGGCGAAAAAAAAAAGATCTGCGTGACATGCCATTCACGAAAAGCAGCGAGCATTCCGTCGTATATATTCTCGCTCGATTTCCTGTCTCAGTGCGATCGTGTACATTACTACTTTATGACCTAGCTATGTGGTCACTACTGACAGAGTGATCTCATTCCGACTAATTAATCCCGTCCGGAGCTTGCTCAGGCATGAAACCTTGTCTTAGACCCCGCTCTTTCCTTTTTTTTGTGCCCCTTTCACACGTCCGACGGTACCGAAAAAAAAACTCTCTCGCCCAGAGTGGTGTCCCACACTCTGATCGGCACCCTTGGGTCTCTCGAGTGCGCTGAAACGGACAGTTTATCGATGAGCGAGGGCCGTATGCGTCCAAATTCGACGCCCGAAAGCGCAGCAAAAAAAAAAAAGTGCTGATGACATCACCTCAATTCTCGGGTCGAAAAGCGCGGTCGGCGTTTTCACTTTCCGGGAGGCGCTACCGTGGATTCGCCTTCCACGAGGCCGGCCTTTTTCGAGCGTGAGTGTGACTGCTGACTGCCGGTGAGTACTCGAGCAAGCACTCGCTGACTACTCAGCCAGCCGTCCTCGGAAGTGTGATCCCGATGAGGCGATCGCATCAACCGTGCGGTAGTCTAAAGAGGGCTAGAGAACCCGTTTCTGGACTGGAGAGAGCAGCGAACGTCGCAACGCCGCCAAATCGCATCAGAAAGTGCACTACATCCGACCGGCCGATGAGACTTGCCGGATCTCATCGCAATTCGCCCTGTGAGCAAAAAAAAAAAAAAAAAAAAAAGTAACTAAAAAGAAAAAAAAAAAGCGAGAACACATGTCCTCAGATAAGTCAGAGGTCCATATGGCCATCCGATTGCGATCCTCGCGACGACCAGCCCATGGGACGCAGCAGAGAGGCGCGAGGCTTTAGTGCAGCTGTCAAGTGGCCTAAGTGGTATGTTCGTTCAGCGATATCGGCTCGCGAGCCTCATGGCTCCTCTGCCATTGAATGAACCCCGCGGGCAGCCGCGGAGCGCAGGCCGGGTCGTGTCCGATAAAGAAGAAGAAGTGGTTCTAGGACGTGCACGTTTGATGTGCTCAGTGGCCCTGAGGCTAATTGACACTTGGTCGTTAGTGGCCAAAGCTCGTACCGAGTTAAACATCAGTCGACTTTGACTGATCTACAGCCTTCAGACTAAAGAAGTCTACCGTACGTCAGGGCTGATGCGCTGTGATATTTTGGCTTATTTCTACGAGGCGAAGAAAAAGAAAATACACAGAAAAAATGAGGACGGAGCCACTCGAGCGACACCAGTTCCGAGCGTGAAATGAAATCAGTTCCAACATGTTGGCTTGGAGGGGGACTGGGAGGTTCTGCGCTGATAAACATTCGAGGCAATCGTATTGAGGCAAACAAAGTACAACTAATTTGACTGCTCGAAGGCGGTCTATGAAATGCCGTGTTCTCGCGAACGTACGTCAAGAGAGAAAGCTAATCTATAGATGCTGTTTGCAGCTGTGCGGCTTAACTATTAGCTCTAGATAGTGCCTGTAGATTGCCTTTCCTTCTGGAGACGTGAGAGCAGGTTCTGTGCGCATGCCTGCAATTGCCGAGCTACTTCTATGAGACAGAGATGTCCCCGTGTTTCTACTGATAGCGTAGGTGATAAAAAAAAATGCGTCTTTGACTGTATAAAAAGTGAGACTTTGGACAAAACTGGTGAAAGGCGCAGTGCTCTGAGTTCAATGGATTGCGAACGCCAAATGAAAGAAGACGACGAGCAGCGGCTGGAGAGAAGCCCTGGCGCCTCTCGTCGGGATTATGCATTCGCTCCCTCGGCCGAAGCACCCGGCCGTTTCGGCACCTCTCTCTTGCACCACCATGACTTTCGACGCCTCATTTATTTATTGCACCTTTCGCTTTCGCTAAGTTTTCGCGCGTGCGCCTGCAGATGTCTCTCGGAACTGTGACGCTGGGCAAAGCCAACCCGCTCGGAAACTCTGTGCCGCCATTCACACCGCACGCCATTTCGGTATCGCTGCCCACATGGCGAGACAACGTGGGATATGAGGAAGGAGAGGATCGAGTGGTGAAGGCGATGACTACCGGATACCCAAGGTTTTTCATACACCGCAGCATTCAAAAGGTCAGTCGAGTCCTCCTTTTTTTTTATTTGATGTGTCGTCAGGTCTTTGCCATGGCTGATCGTACGTCCCGTAGCTCGCAGATATATGCGAGCAGAAGTTTGGTGCTCCCGGCGAGAAGTGTCTGCTCCTTCCCACTGCAAATATCGCGGCCCAATGCCGAGCCTTTATGATCGACAGATCAACTGCGGAAACCGCGAGGGCGGTCTCTGTTCGTCTGGTCGAGTTCTTCATTTGCCCAGAAGACAAGGATTCCAGTGAACTTGTGCCCACGGCAGACACGCCATGCATCACGCTTCACATCGCACTCTTCCCTGAGCCCGCTTTTACATACGCAAAACAGTTCTGGCAACATACTGGCATGGGCATCTCCAGCAGGCGAGCAGAATACTGTCTGTCGCTGTTAGTCCGTCGTCACCCAGATTCTCCGCCGGTGGCCGCCACGAGTACTCCGGCGACGTCAACGAGGTTCCAGAACAGGCATTATGGGAAGGAACGTTACGCAGCCCGTCGGCAGGCAGTCCCAGCTTCTCGATCTTCACCTTCTCAGCCTCCGGCGACAGCGGAGCCAACGAGCGAAGAAGTCAGCGTCTACCTCGAGGAGCGCTACGGTCGGAACTTGCCATTAAGTTATGCGCCCGCCGCAAAGCGTGCGATGCGCCGCCGCATTGCCGGCGTTCTCGTAAACGACACGACGACCGACTCCACATCGGGACCTTCTGCTGGGACGGGCGACGTCCAGCTCGGGCCGAGCTCACGCGGAGTTCAGGACGTGTCGGAAGAGGACGTGTGGCTATTCCCGACCGGCATGACTGCGATCTGGCAGGCGCACAATCTGCTTCTGGGCACACTTCCTGCCGGCAAAAGTGTCTGCTTCGGGTAAGAAGCGCCCTGCCCTATGAGCTGCCCTTATCGATTTCCTCTCAATTCAATTCAATTGACAGCTTTCCTTACACGGACACGCTTAAGATTTTGCAAAAGTGGGGCCCCGGCTGCCACTTCTTCGGTAACGGGACCGATACCGACATTGATGAGCTCGAAAGGCTTCTCGAGCGCGAGGCAGCCGCCTCTGCGGGCCCTCCCGTACTTGCACTGTTCACCGAATTCCCTTCTAACCCACTTTTGCGGTCCTGCGACCTGGCCAGACTTCGCGCACTCGCAGACAAGTATGACTTCTTGCTCGTGGTCGACGATACTATCGGGAACTGGGTGAACGTGGAAGTGCTCCCTTTCACAGACATCACCGTCAGCAGTCTCTCCAAGGTTTTCAGCGGCGACTCCAATGTCATGGGTGGGAGGTACGTACGTTAGTCTGAATCTCGTTTTTTTAAAGTCTGATCCGATTCGCCCGCCCCGCCCCCTTCAGTTTGATCTTGAATCCGAAAGGTCGTCACTATAACGCCCTCAAAGCCCGCATGCACGAGACTTACGAAGACTTCTATTTCGACGAAGACGCCATCTTTATGGAGCGCAACTCCCGTGATTTCCAGTCGCGCATTGGAGTCATCAACAGAAACACCGAAGCCGTCTGCGACTTCCTCCATGGGCGCTCCGCGGACGGGTTGGGCGACACCAGTGGCACACCTGCGCTCAAGAACGTCCTCTATCCGAAGTGGGAAACAAGGTCCCACTACGCCGCCCGAGCTCTGCACGGGCCCAATAGCGGTTTCGGAGGCCTGTTTTCTCTCACGTTCAACAGCCTGGCCGCATCCAAGGCCTTCTTCGATGCACTCCAGTGTCAAAAGGGCCCGAGTCTTGGCACCAACTTCACGTTGGCGTGCCCCTACACCATTCTCGCGCATTACCTAGAGATAGACTGGGCAGCCAAGTATGGTGTCGAGGAAGGCTTAGTGCGTGTCAGTGTCGGTCTCGAGGACCGTGACATGCTCCTCGGCTGGTTCAGCGCCGCCCTTCGGGCCGCCGAGGGGGCCCATATTGTAACATAGGCCTTCAAGTTTATCAGCATTCTTGCTCATTGAGATACTTAATTGTACATATACGTATTGCGGCCTTCAACACGGTCTTAGCTTATACTGCACAAGCTTGTCTCTGCCCTTAGATGTTCAAACTGTCCGTAGTAGGAAGAGTCGGAAGGTTCTTCAGAGATCCTGGTGGGCCATCCATACTACTGACAGAACCCCGCGGTCGATGCGGTCGCAGCGAGGGACTAAATCCAGGGTTGCGGGGGCTGGTACCTACAAAGGGTGAAAGGTTGCTCGATGAACCTACTCGGCCATGCAGTCGAGGCCTGCTGCCTGAGCGAGGGGAGGATGAACGTGAGGAAGAAGATGACATTCGTCGGTGGCGTTGCAGACGAAGTGGGTCAACGCCAGGAACTTTGGCTGCCCGAGCGAAGAGAGAAAGTACTATATCGGAGATTAGGATCGAAACCCATCAAATGGTTCGTCTGCTTTATGACACTTACTGTCAACTATAGACACGACACCACAGAGAGTAGCATGTGAATTTGGTGTGGATGACACCGCGGCATTCGCTACAAATAGTCGGTGGGACTTGGCTGGCAAAATGATCAGGTGCGGTTTGAGATATTCAGGGACATGAACGTACTTGCGAGGAGTTTCTGAATCGTGAAAGAAAGTGTACTCTCAGGAGTCACGCTATAGACTGTTCATATTAAGAAATTTATGTCATTCAACGAAGGTACGTAGGGCTACACATACCAGGATACCTCTCGTTTCCATCTGTTGAGCCAAGGGGCTCCTGTTTACTGTAAGTAGGAGTTTGATAGTATTTTGCTATAACTTACCCTGATAATCGATACGAACTGTCCGAGTGGAAGAGTAAGGGATTGGTTGCTCTGGGTAGGCACTATGCTCTGTATTATTGGGAGTGGGTAATCTGCTCGAGCCACTAGCCCGCGAAAATGTCTACTCACCTTGCCGATATCTGTGACACTGATCGCGCTGAGCAGCCCTCCTCCCTCTTCGTGTAGTACAGCAATACTGCTCACCCCTTCTTCGCTCATTAGTCGCATTGAGTCGAGAACAGTCGATGAAGCGGGCGCCGCAACAACAGAGGTATACAAATAAAGGGATGGGAGAGACAAAGAATCGAGTGGAGTCGACAGAAAGCGGAGAAGAGACGGTATCTTATCAGTGATCGAGGCTAAATAGGCCAAGGCAGAGGCATCGGTAACAAAGCCAAGGTATATACCATCCACTGCCTTAATTAAAACTAACAATCCCTATAAGATAAACACTGGATGGCAGTAGTCAATTGACTCACCACGATGGACACCACGCGAAAATATACCAAGCAACGCAAGAAAGTTACTGTCTTCTGGGAGGATTTCAAGCGTATTTTTTTCGCTCATGTCTAAGAAAGTTAGCTTTAGCTATCATTTCATTAGTTTGAAAGAGAAGGTTGGTTGACTCACTGCTAACGAGGCTGACAGGCACTTTACCTGCTTTAGCAGCAGAAAGAATTGGTTCGAACTGAGGATGTTCTTCCATCTCCTCCTTACTCAGTGTATGGCGAGTAGCTGCAAGGGTTAAAAATGCGTTGACATCAGCAAACTGGATGAATGTCAAATTAGTGCAAAGTCAACCATTGTTTGGTCACTCAGGGAACATACATCGAACAACCCTTCAAACTGGCTGCCTTCTTTAGGAGACTCGACAGCCACGCAGCTGATTGAGCCTTCTAATAACTTCTAAAAGGCGGGAATGAGACACTTGTCCGGCAAATAATTCCATTGCTTTATTTACTTCGCAAGCAACCTCGACAGACGTCCCAGCATCAACGGTGACTACGGGATGGTCGATAAGGTCTAGTATTGTTATGAGCATAAAAAAAACACGTGCGATTACTCTCATTTGCCTTTGGCTGAGATTTTCTCCCACAATGCCGCCCACTCTTCTGCATGTTCAGACCCTGGAGGAATTGGAGGTGAGCGCAGTGATGCCAGAGGACCGTCTTCATCTTGAATTGCACTTGAGAAAGACAACCGCTTATTCCGAGACATGAAAACAAGGGTTAGTGGTGTCAAATGGAGCTCGAGGGCATCAAGCGCGGAGGGGGTAAGTGAAGCGTCGGATTATAAACAAGGCCGTGCGAGGCAGGGCGCGCGACCAAGGCACGGCAGCCCGCTCCACAAGCAACATGGCAGGAGGCATGTTAGAACTGGAATCTACCCAGGTCCGTCACATGGTGTAGGTCAACATAAATAGTGCCAGTACAAAGGCAAATATGGAAGAGTTTAATCGAACATACACAGTCAAAAGCTACAATATCGCCTCAGTCTCTCTTCTCGTTGAATAGTTCAACAGTTTTGTTAGACTCGAGGCTTCCGCTAACTTTCTCAACGAACTCAGCCTTTTCAGTGACGCCTTCTTCCTGGTCACTTTCTTCTAATTCCTCTTCCACATCGGCACCTCGCTCGCGAATTTCAAGCCACGACTCTTCCTTGACCTACAAGCAAGTTGAATGATTTCTACAACGAACAAAGAAGACTCGATGGAAACAAACCTTCATGTTCTCTGCCATCGCAATATTTTTCACAATTTGTCCTTCGTGTTTCGTATGAAGGGCTCGTCGGAACGACCGAGTCAAGAACGGAGACATTGATGTAACAGACCAGTCGTCAGGTATCAACGATATAACCTGTAAATGATCAATTCAAAATCAAATCTTTTAAACCTGTTCGGAACGCTTACCTCAAGAACATCTACGTTCATCGCCTGAGAGTCGAGTAACCGCGCCGTGCGTCCAGCGTTAGATGGCCTGGATCAAATTCAGCAGACGAATGATGGGACAAAACAAACTGATATATACCCTCCATCCATGTAAACCTCTAATAATGTCTTGACTAAAGATTTCCGTAAATCATCATTCCGAGAAGGCTGCCTGCTAAGCATCCCAGGCATGAGGCCCCTCGGAACTGGGAAGAGAACCGCAGACCATGATGAGAGTTCGTGTGCTTCGGCTAAGGAATGCGCTACTTTTGAAGGGACAACTACCCCGCCGAGAGAACAGTAGACCTCCGCAGAGACTGCGTCGTGTATCTTGTGAACTAGTGTCGCCAAGGCGTCCTTATGACGTGCTAGCTGATATACTCATCAGGAGTAAACTAATATTGGTAAAAAAATAACTGACCTTTCCCTGAACTATGGCAGTCTCAAGGTGCAAAAGTTCATTTCGTCCTGTATTTGTCAGTTTGTCAAGCATTGCGGACTGGTCGTAGAAGGCTGATCCTTGCAGATATAAAACGGCCTTCAAACGTATCCTCTTGGCATCTGAATCAGGCGTTGTATCAGCAAAGTAGGATAGGAACGAAGTCGGCGGTGGACCGGAAACAAATGATGCCGCTAAATTTCTGATCAGTCACATAGTGAATGAGGCAAGATTTTGTATGCTTACTCTTTGCTCTCCAAAGCTTGTGCACACTTTCGTCTTCAAGACACGATAATAGCCTGTCTACACATAGATGTGCAAATTGATTATGAAGCGCGAGATTCTGTGTCTATATGAGAGCAGCACATAGGCTCAATCAGCAAGAAAACTAACAAGAGTTCGCTTCTGCAAGATAAGATGCTCCAAGAAGTGATTTGCTGCGGTAGGGCTTGCTTGTTGGATCTCTTCGAGTAACTTAACATCTTCCTCTTCTTGAGCTTTTGCGTTTCTCTTTCCCCCGTCCCTGGAGAGTACTAGCTAATCCAACGTTAATTAAGTACGGATGCTGATGCTTATACACGCACTCTCAACCCTCGATCTGGGTCCTTTTTCATAAGCCACACCGCCCAGTGAGCTATCAAGCCTCTGTCTCGCTTTGTGGCAAGTAGGGCCTCAATATTGGATATTGGGTCCATTTTTGGAATACTTTTGTCACTTTCAACCCACTCTCCATCTGCAATCCTGTAAACTCAGTCAATGACACCGATTAAAGGTGAAGGCTTGTAGCAGCGCTCACTTTGACCATGCATCCAGAAGCTTGTCGTCTCGCCCTTTTAGCTCGTAGAGCTTACACAGAGCGGTGTATTGCCCACAAGCGATAAGCGTAGACTCGACTTCGCTTTCTATAACATCATTTGGTTCCTTCAGAAGTGTATGGAGCTCTTTTGAGTTTTGGGCCTTAGCGTATATGTTCACAAGAACTGTGTCAACAGCCTGAATTGGTTTTAAACAAATTAACTTGAGAACTCTCGGCGGCACCAAGACACACACCGCAGCAACGTCGCTCGAATAACGGGCATCCTTACCTGATGTGCGTTGTTTGAAGCGTGACATACGAAGGAATATCTCGATTGCCTGCTCAGCTGATTGCCGAAGGAGCTGCCTAAGTTCGCTGGCAGCGGCAGCTTTTTCCTCTCCAGATTCAAGGTAAGGGGAATAATTGAGGACTAAGTTTGCAGCAACTGAGAATGAGCCACCGTGGCAAACATGGAGGATGAGCGGTTCATGTATGTGAGAAAAAAAATGCCATGTGCGTGGTTGGGGACGTCGAGATAACATGTTAGGAAAGCAAAAAGACACGCATACACCAGAAGATTGGTAGATTGCGGGTAGAAACGGGGGCAAATATGTTGGCAACTCACTGATTTCGTCCACTGAAGCATGCTGGGGCATACAGTCTACGATACCCGCAAACGTATCAACTGCAGTATCCTCCCGGAATAAACCTCCGCGTAGCTCTGGATAATAGCTTATAAGGATACGTGGGTCAAGTTCACCAATGAATAGATTCCGCCCTGCTTCCTCGAAGGATGTTTCTTCAAGTTGCACGAAGCCTATTCTTTGGTAAACGTAAGCAATTTCGTCACGCTGCAGGTCGGTTTTCGTGTTAGGTGTTAGCCGATCCAATCTTGAGACTGAAGACTTACGGACCTCACTCTGCTCAACGCGTCTTTGACCTTGCAAGCGTTTTCTTTGCTGGTCTGCTAGCCCAACAGCATCTGAGACGCGATGATTCTCCAACATAGATTCAATTTGAGACGTAAGTGTCGCTGGGAGCAAAGACTGGATTGAATTTGACCCAAACAACAATACATTTGAGCGAGGGAGGTTATGGGAGGGCGCCATATTTCCAAAGTCCGTTGCCCCAGTATATGTAGTATGTGTGCTTGGTATGCTTCTTGTATTCAAAAGCTTAGCAGGTTTTGGTTATGCCATAAACGACGAGTTAGGAGTGAGTGTGACGGCAAGCGCGAGTTAAGGTATGCGGGCAAGAAGCTTCCGGCCCTATCAAACGGGATGAAGTCGCGGACTCGTGATTCTTCCTTGGACAACTACTTACGTCGCGTTCGGCTTAAACTCAATCGCTGGCGCACCCTAAGCCAATCCTCTTGTCTTCTAACTACCATCTCGAGGATTTTAAAATGGACTATGCAGCACTCAGGGAACGCAGTCTTCAACCTGGAGGTTTTGGAGCAGATCGGCTTCAGTTGTGGTGCGTGGTGTGTTTTGACGTCTGGTACGACGCTCCTGGATTTACCCCACATACCGGCAGGCCGCAGCTTCTACATGCAAAATCTCGGTCTGGAGATCAAACGACCGATGAGACAGATTCACTCGAACCTCATCCCGATGAGCGCCAGATTGGACTCGATACAAACCGTAGCTTTGTCTTGTATCCCGTAGGTGAATCCACTTACTTTTTCCACATTTCACAATACTTATGCGAGTGGCGAGATAGAGCAGGACTTAGGACAAGACAGATATGAGCTGCAGAAGAGCCTTAACACATTACTCGTTCGTATATTCCGGAAACGGCGAAAACTCAGTTACTTCCAGGTTCGTTAATAGATATTCTATTGATCATTAAGGGAAAGTCATCTTCCATCTCTATAGGGGTACCATGACATCGTGACAGTTCTCTTTTTGACACTTCCTCCGGAACTTCAGGAGTCTTGCGCAGAACAAATGAGTTTACAGAGACTTCGTGATGCTATGGGGAAAGGCTTGGAGCCTATTGTATCACAACTGCAGTACGTGATTGCATGCTGGTGCCTCGTAGTGCCCCAACTACTTTACTTACAGTGCTTCAGCATCTTGAAAAGGCTCTTGAAAGAAGTTGACCCCAGCTACGCGACTCTACTTGAAGAGTATGTCTCCTGTCTCTGCCGTCGTGAGCCGAGCTATTTATGCGACACCATGCAGTGCAATGCCGCTCCCATACTTCGCACTTTCCAACTTACTTACCTTGTTCTCTCATGACATGCCGACCCTTGCACTTGTTCAACACCTATTCGACTACCTGCTTTGTCGACACCCGCTTGCATGTGTGTATGTTGCAGCTGCGGTATGTGACTTTGACACTTGTCCCGTCACAATGTGATGCTTATGCTCAAACCAAGTTTATTCTTGCTCGCAAAGATGAGGCTTATCAGCTTGAAGAAGAGGGGGAGGAAGGCATGCTGCACTCGCTTCTTAGTAGTCTTCCTGATATATATGATGGCAACACTGAACCTTCGAACGACGAGCTGGAGATGTTGTTCTCTCCTCTTGGAGGCCCAGGATCAAGCGCACAAGAAGATTTGGATCCGCTTGAAGAGGCTCCTATCTATAGTTTCGAGCCAGATACCTTCGGTCCTGCAAGTATCAGCGGGGTGCTCCTAGGATCCGAACAATTTGCACTGAAGGGAAGGCTGGAGGATGATCAGCCGGCATTTCATGGAAGCACAACGGAAGGCCTTTCTAAAGAAGAACGGCCGTTCGAATCTGAGAACGACACTATTGGAGACGCAGAACGGGTCGCGCCTATAGCGCACGACGTCGATGTCCCTCCCGTCGAAGTTATTGTTAGGCCATCGTCTCCCTCTCCAGCGGCGATCGCTTCCTCCGTTCGCAAACTATCTATTACCACTGCTCTGAGCCCACCTGGTCCGAATCCCACGAGCTTCCTCTACCAACCCAGTGGTCCACCCTCCATTCTCACGACACTGGACACTCGCAATCTCGGCGGTCTGCCCCCGTCTGACATCCGGGGTGCATTGATCTCGCCTCTCGTCGGCGACCCCAATACGCTCTCGATATTCTCCCCTCTTCCCGAAGTTTCCCAAGCTCCGACACCGACAAGCCCACTTGTACCGCCGACCCCGCCCCGCCGGCGTGAACGGCGGGCCCGCGCTTGCGTTTCCCTTTCCGAGATCCTGCACACGGCGGACGAGCTCTTCGCGCGCTTCCCGCCGGAGACGCCTGCACTTCGTGTGGCGCGTGTGTTAGGGCCAGATAGCGTCGTGCATACATGGTCTGAGGATGTCACGCATATGCCGATGGGAGACGAGGCGGAGAGGCTCGTGGATGGCAAAGTTGCCTTACCTGACTTTAGTGACGAGGAGGAAGATGAAGAAGAGGAAGAGAAGGGGGTAATACCGTGTGACCCCAAGACGCAGCCAACAAAGGTGGATCCGGTGTTCATCTTTGCGGGCGTGGTGCTTGTGTTGGGTATTGCCATCGCCGCTTACGGCTCTCGAGGAGCTAATAAGTTTCGAGTTTGGTAAAGAGCAGGTGCTTGTGCGAAAGTGACAGTATGGGGACAAGACTAAAGATAGAAGTATATGAACCAATTGAACCAGTTGTACCTCATTTGCATATGTACGCTGCTACAGGTTTGATGTATCCAGGATCTTTGACAATCACTTGTGAAGATGAGAGTATTTCCCAGCTGTATCCTGAAAGTGAAAAACGACACTGGACCGTATTTATAGGACAACAGCATTGTCGCTCATATAAAACCATCTCCATAAGTTCATTCACAACGTATTATCTCTAATTTGCCGCTTGTGGTTTACGTGCTTGAAGACCTCCCCTACTTACAGAGTGTACGCACAAGTTTAATATCAAGACAACTACTTGAAAAAAGTTAGTCTTGTGCTCTTATAAAGGTAGAGTAGTAGATAAAACCGTGAAACAGTAATTGATAACATGAGCATAAATGGAACACATGAAGTACATAGTGTGCGTAATGTAGAGCCACATGGCGGGATCAGGTAATGTATACCGGACTTAATAGCTGTTTACAGCTCAGGTCACTGGCAGAGGTTGTGTATTCGATTCTGTAGGAGTTCCTGAGCGAGCCTTGAACGCTACGGCGGCTCGTCTGAGCCGATCGAAAGCTTTACTACCACTTGGAGTACTTGGAGTCGAAAAGCCCTGAACTTGGCCTCCAAGATGGTTCTCTTGAGTAGGACTGTCTGTTGTTACACTTGGATCCATTGAAGATGAAGTAATGGGTAGCGAGGTTAGCAAACGCAATGGTTTTGCTTGCGTTTTGCTTGGGGGCTGCTGAAGAGACGGGGTAGAAGATCCATCGAATACTGCAGAGGCAAGAAGTTCCGAAGGCCTGTTTGCTTGAATGTCGTTCCGTTGAAGTGCATCTTTTGTAATTGGCGCCGCCCAGATGCGAACAGTACCGTCATGCGACCCAGTGGCAAACATAAGCGGCCCTTCTCGTGCGGGGTTCCATGAAATACAGGTTATGTCATCTTCGTTATGGTAAGGTGATATATGGTGAAGGACTGCGCCGGACTTGCGATTCCAGATGTGAATGTCCCCGTCTGCGCAATAACGTGAGAAAGCAATATCTCCATTGTTGGGCGAAATGACACGAACTTTTTGCAGCGCATAAAACAAGTTGATCGTTTTTCCCCCCAAAGTGGCTTGGCCCAGCAAAATCAACGGGTGCCTTAGAGTCGATGGATCGCCTACTAGGCGTGTACGTACGTCTGAGCGAGGGGCTCATTTTCTTTTCACTTTCACCATCCTTCCCCTCTAAGAATCCAAGTTTCCACAGTTGAGGCGCCAGCTTATTTTTGTAGCTGATCAAAGCAATTTGCTTCGATTCATTGGTTCCCATGGTGATGTTACAAACGTCGTTAAACAATGGTGCTTGACTATATAAAACTATGGTAAGTGTTGTTTTGATGATACAGTGTTTAATTGACTAACCTCTCGATTCTCTTCTCGTCTATGTTGTAGACTGCCACGGTGCTTGAGTATTAGTGCTTGAAGTAAAATAGACTACTGTTTTACTGACTGATAATCCTTCTTTCGTCCTTTGACTTACTCGGGCGTAAACCATCAGCTGATTCGAGCAGTTTGCCAACACCAGCAAGCCGACACGAGTCTGGAGTAATTGCGATACTACAAATAGCAATCCTGTTAAAGTTGTATTTGGCCATAATCTGAACATGGTCAGTATAACAACGCTTTCACAATATATGTTTAATCTTACCTTGCCCGCTGGGTCCTGCGGAAATACTGATAAGCATACTTAGATAAAATGTGAGAATGATGGCAACTTACTAATTGCATTACATCAGTACCATCAGAATGGGTCTCGACTGATAGGATCATCTCGCCTCCAGGTAACGTCCAGGCAACTGAGTGTATAGGACGTGGACGGGTAAATGTGTTATGCCGGACGCCCTTTTCTGTCCATAACTTGATAGTACGACCATCCTTGGTCATGATAAATTTCCCAGTCGGAGACCTGCGCCACTGTCAGCACTAACTCACAGCAATCAATCCGCAATACGTGCCAGGCAACTTGCTCGACAAGTCCTGCTATCGAAACTCCATGATTAGACCATCGTGAGTTCGAGGATGGGTCCTGGGTAAGATTTAGCTTAGGAAATGCACGCAATATAACAATTTTACTCTGGCACTCCAGTCGCTACCCCATTGCTGGGATAGTGTGCTGGAGTATAATTGGAATAGATTTACTAGCCAACTCACCCCAATTTCGAAGATAGCTGATGTCTTATTCTCAGTCAAAGTCACTAGATATTTACCATTAGGTGAGAATTGTAACTGGCTGATCGGCGCCTGGTGAGGTATCCAATCTTGCATCATCAGCATCCGCCTTATCTCTAAGGTCATCTCTTCGAAATGGGCATGTGAATTGCTGTCAAGTATGCTTGGGCTTGCTAAATCGGCTTTACTTGGGGATTTAGGTAGCGTCAAGTCATTCAGCTCTGGTTCTGGCTGAGCACTTGCCCTCCGGTTTGGAATAGCTAAAGCGGAGATTGCGTGTCGTATCATAATGTTGAAGCCATTCGACATCGATTGTCTCCTGCATGGTGTAGGACCTAAGCTGTCCGAGTGGAGCGCTGATTCTGTGCCTAGTCTCCTTACTGGAGCGGGAATTAACCATTTGCTCGTTTGAGCGAGAACTTTTTTGATTGTCTTGAACTTGTTGCTATCCATCAACGTACGGTGTATTTTTGAAGACCACTGAACGAGTAGCAAGTCTGAATCTTGGTCATTGAAAGCGTCAAAAGCAGCGCGTAAGCTTTGGCGCCGATGCTTTGAATGTGCCCAGCGTTCAGACGCAAACCACACCGAAACGGCAATAAGACCAAACGAACTGAGGCCGGTAAAAACAGTGGTAACAACACAAGTGACTCCACCCTTTTGAAGTTAGTTTTTGCTTATCAAAACTGAATAAACGACATATGGACCTACCTGGTCAGATGTGTACGCAAACAGCACCAAGCCAACGGAGAAGGAGGCGATGGCAACAACCAAAAAAACAAGGGGAGAACGCTCAATCCAAATTAGTACCCACCATGGTGTTCGGTGGGCTGTTGATCGGCTAAAATGCTATTAACATATGCAAGGAGATACTTTGCAATAGTGAATGCTTACTACGTAGCTTGCTTCCATGTGAGGCCAAGAAGCGAATTGACAACGGAAGCAATACTGAAGACCAAAGAAGCAAACCAAAAGGTGTTAACAGCTCTAGCAGCCGATGATCCCAAGTTAGTATATGAAAACTGAATAGTTGTAGCGGTCACTGCCGAGAAAAATGTGGCTACAGTGGACAGATTCTGATAAGAGATGAGCTCAATGTACTTGATTAGGTGTGCGAGATACTGACCTGAAGTGTAGTTGCACTGTGTTTTTGACTAACATGAATGGTTGGAATGCCTAATATATTCGATGTAAGCTCTTCCTGTGCTGAGCTAAGAGTGAGCTAAGAGCTTACCAATGTCCGTCAAGTATGAAATGGTCTTGGTAATAGTAACTATATGATCGCCTAACCCACCCACTTCAACCGTGAAGTCATGCAGGTAGTGTTGGATTGCCGGGCGCTCAAATTGCCCTTTGAATTCTCTCAAACAGCTTGCCCAATACTACAAATCTCAAGTCATGTGTCGTAAATGCTAGGAAAAAAACAGAAGAGAGCTTACGTTGAGATCATTCTCGAAGGACTTGATTACCAATGCAGCCTCTAATGAGTTGTTTTCAAAATCGGCGAATTCGTTTAGATAACCCAAAAGAGCCCTAAAATCATTTGCCAGCAAATTGAATTGGTCGGGAAGGTTTTCCGATCTCAAGTCTTCATCTGATTCTGCTGTTGGGCGTGCTAGGCTTGGCTGTAGTACAAGTTCGCGAGGTGAATGTCGGCTTCGGCCAGAATTGTGACTGTATGCCATATCACGCGAGTCGCGTCGGGTCTCAATGCGGGGAAAGAGAGAAATGGCGTTGCATCGGAAGAGTTTCAGGAGACGGCGGAGGTTGTTACGAAGGTCGCGAGCGGAGGACAGAATGTTGACTGATCCACCAAGCTGGCGCGCTGCGTTGGAAAAGGTTTGCAACTTGACCAAGGATGAACAAATGGTATTGGCGCAGGTGTTGCGGGGATAACTCACCTCTTTATCGAGAGCGCTCACTTGCTGCTCGAATTTATTAAACGCCTTGGCTCCTTCGGTCTGAAAGCGCTCATCCGCGTTGACTGACAAGTTTTTATTGTCAGAAATATTCGTGATCCAGATGGGTAGCTTATTAGGTACTTACTACTACCTCGTCTGTCTGAGTCGCCACTATCTTTTCTGTTTTTGACTCTGGAGGCGCCCCCTGGGCTAGCACAGTCATATTCCGCACTAATTACAGCAGGATGGCCTTCATCACTGGCGACAGTGTGGCCAGGATTGATGCTAGAGTTTTCTGCGATGGGTTCCAGAGTTCGGATTGGGGTCGTAGCTCCACTTCCACCGATGATCCTGTCCGTGCTAGACATACAATTTTAGTCGATTTGTAGATAGGTCGAGAAGCGAGTTCAAGCATTCTGTTGAGATTCCGTTTATATACACCTTCCCCAAGAATAAACCTTACGACTTACAGTGAACATGGGCTCGGCGTGTTTTACACATGGATGCCCTCGGCGCCCATTTAGATAAGTTTTTGACAGCCCGTGTAAAACACTTAGCCTTGCGCATTTTCAACACATATTGATCTAGTTTGACCCATTTAGTTGGTTTGACATCTGTGGAGCGGAGAATGGAAGGACGCTTAGCGCTCAGCGTGTTCAGCATCAGACCTTTTTCTCTCAATTTTGCCCTGAGTTTGAGAGAGTAGGATAAGAAGAAGGTTGGGAAATAGCTCATTGGCCGTTTATCCTGAACTTGCGTGAACAGTTGTTGGTAATCTATGAAAAACCAAAACCTGCATAATATCTATCTTGTACACGTGAAATATCTATGAGCGTGAGAAGAGACTGCTCTCAGACCTCATCATTTATGATGGAGTAATGGCTGCGACAAACCAATCAGAGCAACAGTAAACATCATTGATGTTACTGAATAAATATGCCACATGTGGCCCGCCGTTGTTCGCAGATGAAAGATGCTAGATACATAACGACATCAGGAAAGGAAGACAATGGGACCATAAGCTTTTTTTTTATAGACAAACCAGGCTTATAGACTGTGTTAGATGTGAAGGCTTTGGCAGTCAAATATGTGTGTGTGCAAAATACGATGCAGGAGTAGCCCAAACGGAGACCGCCGAGTAGGATGACATCTCGAGACCACCGTATCTTTCCGTTTCATTCAAGACGTCGAGTATTGGAATGATAACAGCAGAGGTCGTGGTTCCATGCCTTGATCGTGACGCGTGGGGCCGCGACCTCAAGGCAAGCCACATCGATGATGGTGGCAAGTGACGAAGTTTGCACCCGTCAAACCCTCACATGTCACAGGCTATGGTTGTTGCTTCGAGCATGAGTATGCGCCTGGCTGCAGTGGGTTTCACATTCTCTGTCTTATCCGAAACAAAAGCGGGAAAATAGCGTAAAAAAAAAGGTTATTGCGATGGGCATGAAGAGCTGTGTCTAAATATCGCACGCATTAGCACATTCTGAATCTCAGGCGTAACGACAGGGGAAGCAGTCGTTTGGGAGAGCGGGATGGATTAACATACACTTGGGCAAGGTGCTGAGGCGACTGGGAAGACGAGGAAGGATGAGATGGAGCGAGAGCGGCATAGAGCTAACCTTGAATATTCTGAAGATTTTTGGGGAATTGAATGCGATGCCAAACATGCGACAGTTTGATTGTTTGAAACTACAGTTTTTCCAGTGAATTGTGTGTGTAAGGTTGGCCACACAGCGATGTCAGCGTAGGTTGTTTTGATTTATGAAGCCGAGCCGTTGCCGACCATTCTAGAGGAAGTTTTCTTTGGAGAGGGGTATCTGCCGAGCAGATGCAAATTTTCGAAACGACAGAAGCTCGAAGAAAAAAAGTGCTGTCAGATTTGTGACTAGAAGCGGATGAAAAACGGGCTGGCAGGCTCATGCTGAGAGGCAGGAAGACGGGAAGAATGCCGCGAGTAACCACGTGCGACGCGATTCCGCTCACTGTCAACCATCTCGGAGACAGCCTAGCCTGAACGTGTTTTAGCCGAGGGAACCTTTTTGGATTAAGTACAATCTTGCAAACCGCCGGACTACGGCTACCGAGCTGTGTTGTCTCCCACGCATATCTGGTGCATAGCATGTGATCGATGATGATGATGATGTTGTTGTTGAATCAGCATTTTTATACCGCAACAGTAGACCAAGTACAAGACGCGGTTTCTACACATACAACGGAGCAGAGCGGAGCGAAGCGACTTGAAGCGAAAGAGAAGAGAGAGAGTCCGAGATAGTAGAGGAATTTGAAAGTACATAGATTGATGGGAAGCACGAAGGGTGGCGTGTAGGGGAAGTGTGCGCCGGGACGAACTCATGGAGGCTCTGTATGGTACATAGACGTATACGGACGGGATGCAAGATAGAGAGAAGAGGAATGAAACGGAAAAACATCCATGTGATAGATGACCCTTCACCTGAGGCTTATCACTGTAATATGCCTTGGACCTCGTGCTTCAGTACTCATTCTTTGTCCTCCAACTCTGCTTTTAGTGAAACGCTCCTCTCCGCTCGACCTATGTGGCTCCTTGTTCTGTTATACTCTCGTATTGCTTACATGCTCTGTTCTGTTTAACATTATGAGATCTGCTGATGCTTCAAAGTCGGGCGTTTCTTGTGTGTGAAGTCGAGCAGCGTCCAGTGCCATCAGCTGTAAGGCTCAGACAGCCCCCCGTTTTGGTAGGCATCGAAGGGGCAGGGGCTAACCGGGACACCGGCCCGAAACCGCTCGCCAGCAAAAGGCTCAGATTAGTCAATCAACACTCCAAAGCCCCTGTCAACTCTAGCCTTGAATATTTAGTGATCCGCAGGCATGCCAAAGCACAACTGGATAGATTTTCAGCACAGCATCACTGAGGCAGTCACGCGCTTTCTCTCGGACAGGCTTTTGTATACAGTCGAACATGTCTTAATCCAGGATATCTTACTGCAAAAGTCGGCTAATGCAGGGGTCTGGCCCGAAACGCCGTTGAATATTTCGCTGTGTGACCAATCGCCTAATGCAAAAATCACTTGTTCCATGGCTCAGGGGCCATAACCGTCGTCCTGCGCTGAGACTTGTTCGACTGTACCCTAAGTTGCACCTGCCTTTTCTAACCTCGACAACATTTAGGAATAGTGAGACGCTGATAGCCCTTACCTGTCATCTCTCAGCGATCTTATTCAATTATATGCTCGCGCTTCGTGGATATACTTTATTATCTTACTTCGTGTCGCCACACAAGTCAGCGAGTTGAACATTATCACACATAAGCTTGCTTAGCACCATCACTCTCCTGAGCGCGCAAGTAGATACTTCAAATCCCTCCCTCGCTACGGTATATGATATATATTGAAGTAGATAAATAAAAAGCAATACAAGAGATATACGAGAATCATGAATAAATAGCAGCATAAGCAAAAACTAATGATAACATGTGCGTGCATAAGAAGTTGAATCGCATAAACCCATAAATAACATCATGTGAAGGCTTGTTCGAATGGATAAGCGCATCCTACTCCGTCAAATTTACTCGCAATCTATAGGCTGTCTTCTATATCGTTGGCTTGCTTTTCGGCAATTCCCTGACGGAACCATAGCTATCTGCTGTAGACTGTCTAAAATGGTTGGGTGTAGCGTCATCAACTCCATTTGGAGCATTTGAAGATGGGAACTGCTGGGTTTGGTCTCGGGCAGGGCTTTGTGTTCCAAGATCCACGCGTATTGAATGTGGGACTGCAGGTACTGGTGTGAGCGAGATTGATGGACTTGTTTGCGCTAGATCTAAGGTCTGGTGGGCTGATAAAACTAGGGATCCTTCGTATGTTGTAGTGGGAGTAACGGAACTGTTACTCGAAATATCGCTATCTCGAGATGAGCGCGTCGAAAGAGCTAGAGATGGTGCGCGAGTCGGCTCAGGTACTGTCCAGATGCGGATAGAGCCATCCTGCGAACCGGTGGCGAACATGAGCAGGCCCTCCTGCGCGCGATTGCATGAAATGCAGGCAATGTCATCTCCATCAGAACGAGTAGGTGCTATATGATAAAGCAGTGTGCCCATTTCGCGATGCCAAAAGCAGATGTCTCCTCCTATGTCGTTGATCATGAGGAAACAGAGCAGAGTTTATCAAAAGCAACACGCACTCTTTGTGGCGCACAAGACAAGCTGATTATCCTTCCCTCCAAAGTGACTTGACCCAGCAAAGTCTTCAGTTATCTTGGGCATATATGTACGTATAAGCGAGAGGCGCGTCTGCTTCTCTTCTTTGCCATTCTTGTTCTTCCCAGATCCGAGTTTCCATAGCTGTGGTGATGAGTTATTTTTGTAACTAACCAAAGCGATGTACTCTGCTCGAGAGTTGCGCTCCATCGTGATGTCGCAGACGCTGTTAAATAGTGGTACTTGGCTGAGGAAATATTATAATTTGCATCTTTGGGAATAATTGATAGTCCGAGACTAAGCAACCAACCTCACAATTTCCTTCGTATCTGTCTTGTAAACTACCGCAGTGTTTAATGCAATGATACTTAGAGCAGCAAAAAAAAAAACTTACTAATAAGTCTCTTCTCTCGTTTTGACTTGCTTGGAAGAAGGCCTTCGGTTGACTTAGTTAGTACACCGACACCAACGATTCGGTGCAAGTCGGGAGTAACTGCGATATTACGAAGAGAAATTCTTCCAAACTTATATGTTTCAATTTCCTGAATTGGAAAATCAGCTGTCGCTTTCTCTCTTCATGTAAAGTAGCTCACATTTCCTGCTAAATCCTGGGACGATCCTTATGAGTACAACTCAAACATCAGAACAGTGATCACTTACCAATTTCACCACCTCACTGCCTTCAGGGTCATTAACTTCGATGGATAAGAAGGCCTCGCCTTTTGGCATCCAGACCACCGACTGTATGGTGCGATTGCGATTGAACGAATTTTGGTTGATACCTTCGTTTGTCCATACTGTAATATTGCGCTCGTGCTTAGTGATAAGCCTGGTTCCGTCTGGCGACCTGCAAATTGTTAGCACCGACTATAAGTAACAAAACGGTTACACGTACCAGGCAGCTTGCTCCACAGGTCCATCCAGGAGACAACCTGCATCGGTCTGTGCAGATTCTGAGCCTAGGTCCTGGATAAGTCTCGATCTTAGCATAACGCACACAATTTGGGTTCTACTCATGTGCTCTATCCATTGCAACAGTGCTAGGATATTCCACCAGACTAAATATAACACATCGTACCAACCAACTCACCTCAAACTTGAAAATTATTCCAGTCTTATTCGACTGGCTCAACATCACCAGGTACTTGCCGTCTGGTGAAAACTGAAGATGGCTGACAGATGCATGACTGGGGGACCAAGTTCGTTTGAGAGCCGCCTTCTGTAGCTCCTGTGAGGTCGCATCCATAAGTCGGGAATGTGAAGAGCCACCGAGTCTGTCCCCATCCGATGCATTTGATTTGTAAGAAGGGTTATTCATCCCCTCAGGTTGACTTGTGCGCGCTTTCTTCCGCGCACCCGACCGAATCAAACGTGTGAATGTCAAGATACATATTGCTGCCCGCCAGCGAGAGAAGGTCCTAGTTGGCCGGTCCGGTGTTGAAGACGTGGATGAGAAATCGGAAATTTGAGGGGAGCTTGAGCCTTCCGTGTGTGCCGTTGGCCCCCCCGGTGAAATACCAAACAACCCCTTGATCTTTAAAGTAAGTGTATCAATGAGCGTCGTAAAGTACCGCTTGCTACCATCCATTGTTGTATTATATGTCGTAACAGACCATTCAACGAGCGACCGTTGGGAAATGTGCTCTTTGAATGTACTGGTCGTATTTGTGTTTGGGTCCTGGTACCTGCTCTCCGAAAGCGTCCATCTTTCAGAGGCAAACCAGGCTGAGATGGCGATAATGCCGAGAGAACTGAAGCTTGTAAAGACAGCGGTTACTATGCACGTGGCAAAGCCCTATCAAATATATGAGCAAGCAGATCTGAGTGCCAGACGGTAGATTGACTTACTTGGTTAGATGTATATGTAAACAACACCAATCCAACAGCAAAACAGGCAATTGCGACGACCAAAAAGAGAAGTGGAGAGTGCTCAATCCAGATTAGCACCCACGACGGCGTCTTATGGGTAGGTGATCGGCTAAAATACCATTAATCACGAAGAAATCTTTACGGTGAATCCAGTGGGTGACTTACTGTACCGTCTGTCTCCATGTAAGGCCAAGTAATGAATTGACTACTGAAGAAACACTAAAGACCAGGGAGGCAAACCAAAAGGCATTGACGGCTCTGGCCAAAAATGTATCTGCCTTTTCATACGAGAACTGAATAGTTGTGGCGGTAACTGCCGAGAAAAACGTGGCTACAGTGGACAGGTTCTAAATTACGTTAGCAAACATTAATTACTCGTCCAGAATCACTAACTTGAAGGGTAGTTGCACTATGCTGTTGGCCGACATGAATAGCGGGTATACCTAGTGAGTCGTCAAGTTAGTCGTGTGGTTAACTAAAAGAAGCTTGTTGGGATTTCACCAATGTCTGTGAAGTGTAAAACAGTTTTGGCAACTGTGTCCATGTGCTCGCCCAACCCGCCCGCTTCGGTTGTAAAATCGTGTAGGTAACGCCGTATTTCCAGATAATCAAATCTCCCCTTGTACTCTCTAAAACAATCCGCCCAGAACTTCACGCTTAAAGTCAAACAGTGCACAAGCGAGATTAAAACGGAACTTACTCTAAGATCGTGTTCAAAAGACTCGATTGAAGAAGCATCCACGGAGCCGTTCGAAAAATCGGGGAATTCATTCAGGTACTTCAATAAGAACCCAACACTCTCTGCCAGCAAGTCGAATTTTTCTGGGAGCTGCTCCAGGTCAGGATTGGCCTGTGAGTCAGCCATCGAATGCATTTTCTGCAACGAGTTATATTTATGGATGCCTTGTCCTATGGCGTTGTTTTGCAACAATGATTGCGGTTTTCGACGGGGCTCCGAAACTAATCGGGGAAACAGGAGAGCGGCGTTGCGTCCAAAGAGCTCCAAGAGGTGATTGAGGTGGATGCGGAGTCTGAAGATGGAACTAAGAATGTTGACCGATCCCCCAATTTTTCGCGCTGCGTTGGAGAATGAATGTAACTGCGTGATGAGGGTAAACATTAAACGATAACAATATAATGGGTGAGTTAGACCCACTTGCTTGTCGAGATTCTTGACTTGCCGTTCGAACCTTTGAAATGCTTTGGCCCCTTCAATCTGAGAGCGGTCGTCTAATAGAGCTAGATGGTATATTTCGTCAGAAGCTGTTGACTAGTGTGCTGTCTCCGAGGCACAAGCACTCACGGAGATCTGGTTCGCTTGAGTTGATACCATTCTTACTGTTGTCGACTGTCGATTGACCTCCTAACTGAGTACATCCTTCTTTCAAGGAAAGCTTCGGTTTGGTGGGGCTATTGCCGGCGTTAGCAGTGGGGTGTGCGAGGTCGCTAACATCGTTCTTGGTGGGCGTCAAGGATTTTTGCTTCCGCTTGGTGGATCCGCGAGCTTTAGCCATACCGAGCGCGGACCTTTTCTAGTCGATTTTTGTTGAGGTGGAGGGGTGAGCTTGAGCAAACTTGATAGATGGCTACATATACTCTCATCGACACTGAACAAGTCTCACAGCCTACGTTAAGCGCAGGTGTGGCATGTTTGCATGCACCTGCTGTGAGTGCCCTCAGCGCCCATTTAAATAGATTTTTGACAAGTAAGCAAAGCGCTTACAATTCACAAACGCCTTGCATATATTATAGTACTCTTGATCTAGTTTAATGTTTTTGGGTTATTCGGTATCCGTGGAATTAGGAGAAAAAACAGTGCTTACTATAATCCTGCACGAGTATAATATTCGATATTTTGACTTATGTCTAAGAAGTTAAGATAAAGAAAATGGGTTATACACTTATTGACTTAACGAAATACACCAAATTGACATGATCAGCTCTCGACGACATGCCAATCACCATACACCGCATAGCATGTGTACTGTACAGCCCATGGATATATGAGTAGGAAGCGTGGGAAGAGACTGCCCTCAGATTCATCATTTACGGTGGAGCGTTGGCTAGGAAACGCCAACTAAAGTGATGACTACGTGAACAAGGCTGGGCAAGCACGCTGCTTGTGGCCGATTGCTATTCAAAAACGGGGAGCCACGAGAGAACAGCGATCAAATGAAGAAGTCGATTGATTTAGGCTGGGATTGCCTTTGGGGGAACGAGGTAAATGCGTCTTGACGCTGGAACCCCGACTTGTGTATGAAGGTTGTTGCGGTTGAATGTGTGAGCGCGCCGAGTATGATCCAACGGAACCCGCTCAGGATGCGAGTGGGACGGTGTCTTGAGACCATATCTTTCCGTTTGCACTCAAGACGTCGAACAGAATGTGAACGACGAAGGCTGTGCTTCGAAGGTCTAACCACGGCGCGCGGGCCACCACCTCGAGGTAAGCCACGTTGGTGATGGTGGCAAGTGACGAAGCGTACATATAGTCAAACCTTCAAAGATTGACCCTCTTTTATCGAGTGCGCGCGCTTTGGTTGATATATTGTATGCGATGCTTGTCGCATTTGCTGTGATAATCGCAACAAAAACGTGCCAACAAAGTACACAAAAGACCACCGCAAAGCGCGTGAGGAGACGCGTCTGTCGTGTGCATCAGTACGCTCTGGAGCTCAGGCGTGATCACGGAAAATCAGTCGCTTGGGCCAAGTGCTGAGGCTGGGAAGAACAAGATGAGACGAGAGCGGCGTGGAGCTAGTGCTTGAATGTTCCTGGTGGTTTTTAGGTGATAAAATGCGATATAAAATAGGTGACACTTTAATTTTAGAGCCTGAAGTTTCGAGTTTGCCGGTGAACCGTGCTTGTAAGGTTAACCCCACGACGACAGCATAGGCTGTTTGACAAGTTGTGGAGCTGAGTTCTCCCTGGCCATTTTGAAGGTAATTTTCTTGTAAGAGGAACGTTGGCTGAGTGAGTGAAAGAGTTTGAAGCAACAGAAGCTTGAAGAGGATAGTCCTGTCAGATTTGTGGTCAGAAGTGGACGAAGAACGAGCCGGTACGATGAGAGGTAGGAGCACCAGAGGAATATTGCGTGTAAGTGAACACGTGCGACGCAATTCCGCTCTCGCCTTGTTTGGAACGTCAATTTTCAAAGATCCTCAGCCCGTTGACATTAGGCCGAGTGAACAGGGCCTAGAACCCGTAAAGCACCCAAGTTACGTCACTAACAATACGAGAGTCGCAGACAGCCTCACCGCGTTGGCCCCAGCTGACGGTCTTTAGCTTCTTCGGTACCCTCCAAGGGCGCGGCCGACCAGATATTTTGAGTCGCAACCTTCTAAGTACCAGCAGGGCTCAGGTGGACAAGGAGCGTGCGTATTGTAGGCACCGAGCTATCTAGTCAAGAAGCTTTCAACCCTGTCCAGTGCCTATCTAGCAAACCTACAACAAGTCGCTGGGGCTTTACAGCGGAACGTTTCCCATATGCTCAGAAGCCGTGCAGCGCAGCTCTAGTGATGCTCAGATAAATATTTCTCCCCTGCTTGTTTGTGTCATCTTCGTCGTGTTTAGATAGCTCATAGATAAAAGTAATACAAAGTTCGCGTGTAAATCATACGTGAATGGTAGCATAGAAACTAAAATTCAACGACAGCATATACATGAGATAAGTTGAAGAGCATAAAATACATCATCTGAAGTCCTATAATGAGTAAGAATCCTACTGCATCAAATTCACTAAGGATCTGCAAGATCTGCACTATTTAGTGAGCTTGGTTTTTTAATGCTCCTCTGGTGAAACCATAGGTGAGGTGGCCTGTCTAGAACGGTTGGTTACAGCATCGTCATTACTTGAGACATCCGGAGACGAGAAATGCTGAGTTTGATCAATAGGACTTTCTGTTCTGACATTTCTGAATATCGGACGTGGCAACTTTGCTATCGGCGTAAACGATAGCGGTGGGTCTTCTTGTGCTTGATGTAAGGTCCGTTTGGAGGATGAAACGGAAGGTTCAGCTATTGCGTGTGGAGGAAGAGAGTTGTTGCTCGGAATATCAATATCTTGAGATATTGAACGTGTTGGTTTAGGTACTGTCCAGATGCGAACAGATCCATCTTGCGAGCCAGTGGCAAATATGAAAGGCCCATCCTGCGCACGATTGCATGAAATGCACGTAAGGCTATCTCCATCCGAACGCTGAGGGAGTATGTGACGAAGTAATGTGCCACATTCACGATCCCAAATGTAGATATCTCCTTCTGTTCAATTACGTGAGAAATCAAAAGCACGATTACTAAAAGTAGCACTTACTCTTTGTAGCACATAAGACAAGTTGATTGTCCTTCCCGCCGAAATAGCTGGGTCCCGCAAAATCGACAGGCACCTTGGGTAGGTACGTATGTATAAGCGAGAGACTCATCTCTTTTTCTTTTTTGCCGTCATTGTCCTTTACAGACCCAAGCTTCCACAGCTGTGGTGTTGATTTGCTCTTGTAACTCACCAAAGCAATCCGCTTTGATTCCGAGTTGCACTCAACGGCGACGTCGCAAACGCTACTGAATAGTGGCATTTGGCTGGGCAAAAGTTATTAAGTATCATAGCAACGCTAATAGATGTAATTTGCTCAACGAACCTCACTATTTTCCCCTTATCCGTATCGTAAACTGTTGTAGCGTTTAAGAAATTAGTAATTGAAGTGGTACTGAAGAACCATTTCACTAACTAATAATCCTCTTCTCTTGCTTCGATTTTTCCGGACTCCGGCCTTCAGTTGACTTAATTAACACACCAACACCAACAATCCGATGCAACTCCGGAGTAACTGTGACGCTACGCAGGTTGATCCTATGAAAATCATACTTGACAATGGGCTAGGTCGAATAATCAAATCCACCGTCCTCTTGTCATGTAGAGAAGCTCACCTTGCCCGACGAATCCTAGAAGAGTTGTTGTAAGCATAACGTAGACGTCATAACAGCGACCGTTTACCATTTTAACCACCTCGCTACCTTCGGGATAGGTTTCAACAGATAAGAAGGCTTCGCCTTTTGGCATCCAGGTAACCGATTGCACCGAACGTCCACGGTAGAACGATTTTTGAATTCTACCTTCCTTCGTCCATATTTTGATGATGCGGTCGTGCTTGCTGATAAGTAAATTTCCATCTGAAGACCTGCAAAAATATAAATGTCAACCACCAATCTGAGTAAGTCAACTGTACGTACCAGGAGACTTGATCAATAGGATCGTCTAGTATACGAGCCACGGTGGTCCATGGGCCTGAGTCTGAGTGTGGGTCCTGGCAAGCTTCAGCTGGAGCGCATCGTATGCAGTCTGGTGATTTTTGCTCTGGTGGTCTACCCACTAAGATAGTGCACCAGAGTAGATTCAACACAGATCTAAGTATACCAAATAACTCACCCCAACTTTAAAGATAGCCCATGTCTTGTCCTGACTCAACATCACCAGGTATTTGCTATCAGGTGAAAACTGAAGATGTTTGACGGATGCCTGATGAGGGGACCAAACCCGTGTGATCTTTGCTTCCTTTAGCTCGTCGGAGGTCACCGCATTGAGTCGTACTCTTGATTTAGTAGAGGTATTGGTCATCGGATTCCTAAGTTCACTGGAATTGGTACCGTTTGGCGTACTTGACCTAGGCAGACGTCTGAGGGTCAGAACACACATTGCTACCTGGCGTAGCGTGATAGTCTTTTTTGATATTGGAGGTGTGTTTGATGAACTAGGGCTATCGGGGCTGGGTTGAGTGCTTTCCAGGCGAGGCATTGGTTCCATAGTTGGCGTCGATGGTGTAGTGTTGCCAAATAACCACTCAGTCTTTTGGGTGAGTATGCTCTTGAGCGCAGCAAGTTGCTTCTCATTGCTATCCATCATTGTGTCGTATGTTTTCAAAACCCATTGGACGAGTGGCCAATTGAAAGTCCACCTAAACTTGAGTGCGTTGATCACACTGACAACCAAGCTCTGAGGCTGGCGCTTTGAAAGCATCCAGCGTTCAGATGCAAACCACGCTGAGACGGCAATAAGACCGAAGGAGCTAAAGCTCGTGAAAACAACTGTGATTAAACACGTCACGTAGCCCTGTCAAATTTATTGATAAGCAGAACCGAATTGAATTTGAATGCTTTACCTGATTAGATGTATAAGTAAACAATACCAAGCCAACAGCGAAGAAGGCGATTGCAATGACCAAGAAGACCAGAGGGGAGCGCTCAATCCACATCAGCACCCACCATGGTGTCTTATGGGCAGTTGATCGACTTAAATCCCATTAGTAGCTACTAAGAAATCTTTGCGATGAGTAGGCGACTTACTATGTTGCCTGCTTCCATGTAAGACCAAGCAGTGAATTAACTACCGAAGCTATACTGAAGACCAGAGAGGCAAACCAAAAGGCATTAACCGCTCTAGCTGAAGACGAGTCCGTGTTATCATACGAAAACTGGATGGTCGTGGCGGTAACTGCTGAGAAAAATGTGGCCACGGTGGACAGGTTCTGAAACCGCGTCAACTAGGCGTTTGTAGCTCGTACAGAGATACCAACCTGAAGGGTGGTAGCACCATGTTGCTGGCTGAGGTGAATAGAAGGTATTCCTGGCGAGTCATTAGGTTTATCCTATTTTTCAACCAAAAAAAGCTTGAAAAAGACTCACCAATATCCGTAAAGTGTAAGATAGTCTTGGCAATAGTGTCCATATGCTCGCCCAGACCCCCCGCCTCAGTAGTAAAGTCGTGTAGATAGTGTCGGATTGCCAAATTCTCAAACTTCCCTTCGTGTTCTTTCAAACAATCTGCCCAGTACTTCACATATAAGCTCAAAATGTGTATGTGCTAACATAAAAAGGAGACTTACTCTAAGATCGCTCTCGAAATATTTGATAGGAGTTGCATCCACTGAACCATTCGCAAAATCGGGGAATTCATTTAGGTATTTCAATAATACTCCTACGTCATTTGCTAGCGACTCGAATTGTTTTGGAAGCTGCTCCGGACCCAAGCCGGTACCTGAATCAGCTGGCTTTTGCAATTTTTCGCAAATATTTTGGCCATGGCCCACGAGGAGGTCGCGTAACAGCTGGTGGGACGGTTCGCGGCTGGTCTTAACGAGGGGGAACAGTTCAGCTGCATTACATCGAAAGAGGTCTAGGAGACCGTCAAGCCTGTCACGGAGACGGCGGACGGAGCGAAGGATGTTGACTGATCCACCAATTTTGCGAGCTGCGTTCGAAAACAGATGCAACTGTATCATAAGAAGAATGAGCGAACGCCGGTAATTTGCCGAATGAGTCTGCCCGCCTGCTTATCAAGGTTTTTCACTTGCCGTTCGAATTTGTGAAATGCATCGGCCCCTTCAGTTTGAGAGGTGTCATCTACGACAGCTGGTGAATGCATATTATTAGAGATCATCCAGCCTTCTGGCTCTTGGGTACTCACGGACAGCTTGTTTGTCTGAGTCAATACTATTCTTGCCACCGTTGGTTCTCAAATAATCTCCGGCGTCGGCGTACTCTTCTTCCAGGGGAATTTCTTTGATGACATTGTGAAGTTGAGTAGCAACAATTGCGAGGTTGCTAACGCTTTCCTTGATCGATGCTAGCGTTTGCGACCGCGCGGTGGGCAGGTATCTGTGAGGCCTGTTCACGTTAGGCGTGAAATTTCGGCTCATTTGTGATGAGATCGAGGAGTGAACTTGAACACACTGGATGAAAGTGGGCCATATATACCTTCAACAAAATTGAATGAGCATCACAGCCTATAGTGAGCACTGGTCCAGCATGCTTCGTACACACCTGTTGCGGGTGCCCTCAGCGCTCATTTAAAAAGGTTTTCCACAGCCATGTAAAGTGCTTGCGATCCTCATATATCTTGCACACGTCAGGAACATCCTTAATCTGACATGATCTTTTGGGCTATTTGGCATCTGTAGAAAAAGGAGCAAACCCACTGCTTACCATGTCCAGTACTAGTGGACTATTCTCTAAATTTTGGCCTATGTCTAAGGAATTAGAGTAAAGCATGCGAGGCGTAAGTCGATCAGATTTGACGGCTTACACACAAGTGACATGATCGGCTGTCAGTAGCCTGTCAAGTATCATACACTGCATAGCGCGTGTACTGTACAGCCCGTGGATTTATGAGTAGGAAGCATGGGAAGAGACTAGCCTCAGATCCATCAGGTACGGTGGAGCGTTGACTGCAAAAGCCTGCGATAAGCCAACCAGGAGTAATGATTAACGTGGACAAGGCTGAGCAAGCACGCTGCTTGTGACCGATTTTTATTCGAAGTCGAGGAGCCACGAGATAACGGCGATCAAATGAAGAAGCTGATCGTTTTAGGCTGGGATTTTCTTTGGGAGGACCAGGTAAATGCGTCTTGACGCTAGAACCCTGGCTTATATGTGAAGGTTGTTGCGGTTGAATGCGTGTGAATGCGCCAGGTGTGATGCAAGGGTTGGCCCCAATGGAATTCGCTCAGAGAGCGTGTGAGATGGTGTCTTGAGACCGTATCTTTCCGTTTGCACTCAAGACGTCGAACAGAATGTGAACGACGGATGCCGTGCTTCGAAGGTCTAACCACGGCGCGTGGGCCGCCACCTCGAGGCAAGCCGCGTTGGTGATGGTGGCAAGTGGCGAAGCAGACGTAAGTATAGTCAAACCTTCACAGATTGACCTCCTTGTTTCGAACATATGCGCTTGGGTTGATATATTGTACGCAATGAGTGTCATATTTGCTGTGTTATTCCCAACAAAAACGTGCCGACAGAATGCACAAAAGGCCACCGCAAAGCGCACGAGGAGACGCATCTGTCGTGTGCACCACCACGTTCTGGAACCCAGGCGTAACCACGGGAAATCAGTCGCTTGGGAGAGGGAGGGCGGATTAACACATGCTCGGGCGAGATGCTGAGGGCTGGGAAGGCGAGGGAGAACAAGATGGGGCGAGAGCGGCGTGGAGCCAGCGCTTGAATGTTCCTGGCGGTTTTCAGACGACAAAATG
Source organism: Waitea zeae (assembly GCA_037855215.1). Taxonomy (NCBI): domain Eukaryota; kingdom Fungi; phylum Basidiomycota; class Agaricomycetes; order Corticiales; family Corticiaceae; genus Waitea; species Waitea zeae. The sequence goes on from JAZHGK010005665.1 coordinate 42,767, forward strand.
CGATACGAAACATGTGCTAGTTTGAGAGGGTGAAGCCCCGGGCTTGCCGGTGAACCATGGTTTGTCAGTGGGCTCCACAACGACGACGTAGGTTGTTTTAGCTTATGGAGCCGAGTCGTCCCTTGACCACTTTGGAGTCTCTTTTTTCTGCGAGAGGGGCGTCGACTTTGCGGATGACGGAAGATTGAAATAAGAGAAGCCCTGAAAGAAGAAGGTGTCGTAAGATTTTGTGGTCCGGAAGCGGAGAGATAAGAATCATAAGAGAGGTGAGGATGACATAATCACTCAACCACTTGTGGGCGAGTCCAACTGAAAATCACATGCGAACCGTTTCTTCTCTGTTCCACCCCAATCCAGAGCAAGGGTGGCGACAACCCAAAAGGCGCGGTCTCACTCGCTCTCCTCTCACCACTCTTTCTCCCTCAACTCGCCTTTCGCATCGTCGTCGACAACCGACAGCAACCCTCTTCACCGTTTTCGATAATGGCCACCGAAACTCAACGGGCCCCTGACGTCACGATCGTCAACCGCATCGGTTCCATCCCGCTCATCTCCTCTTCTCTCAGCACCATCCACAGCACCCTTAGCACATCGCGCTACACCGCCTCTCCCTACGCGACCGCCTCGGCCGTCTCGCTCGCCGCGCTCGACACCGCGAGCAAGTACGCGCAGTCGCCCGCGATCGCGTCTCGCCTCAACCCGCTCGTTGTCCGCGCGGACGGATTCGCGAACGCGGCCGTCGATGCCGTAGAGTCGCGCTACCCTTACCCATTCAAGGCCACTCCTGAGGAGGCACGCGACGCCGCTACCAAGACCGTCGAGGCCAACGTCGTCCAGCCTGCTGCACGCGTCGCAAGCGGCATCGATCAGGTGAGACTTCCCGTTTCTTCTCTCCTTTCCCTAATCTCCGCACATATTCCTTTTCTTGCCCCCAACCCTTTTGCACTTATCGCTTATCACGAACACTGACTCACGCCTGATTTGCTCTCCCCCCCCCCTTGCCGTAACACAGCGCTTCACTCCGCTTATCGACTTCCTCGAGGCGTACCTCCAGAAGCTCGCGAACTCTCCCCAGCTGAGTTCGTCCGACCCGAAGGGCCAGCAGCCTACCTACCAGTACCAGCGCGCGATCACCCTCTCCCGCAACGTGCGTGACAACATCTACGCCTACTCGGGCGCCCAGTACCACTCCCTCAAGGAGCAGAACGTGCTCGTCCAGCGCGCGAGCGACACCGCCGCCGCCCTCTCCCAGGGCGCCCACGCCCTCTCCGAGCGCATGATCGCCGAGCTCCAGTCGATCAAGGCCGCCACGGCCGAGCTCCCCGCCCACGTCCAGAGCTCCCTCCACGCGCTCACTCAGGAGCTCAGCGCGACGATCGGCCAGCTCAAGGAGATCGTCGGCAACAAGGAGTTGGCCGCCGGTGAGAAGGGTAAGCACGCCTTCCTCTCCTCTCTTGAGATCCCTTGATGCTGATTCGTCTACCTATCCAGTCGCTCGCGTCCGCCACACCGTCGAGGAGCACGTCCAGCCTCTGCTCGACGCCACCTCCGCCCGCCTCCGCGCCGTCCTCGGCTCCATCACTACCCAGGGTAAGACCAAGGTGGCCGAGCTCCAGGAGCGGGTGCCGAGTATCCGCACCGCCAAGTCCAAGGTCGGCCAGGCTGAGTCCTACATCCGCGAGGAGGAGACCGAGGCCGCCCGCGCGGCCCGCAAGCACGCGGAGGAGACTCGCCGGGCGGGCGCGACGTTCGCCGACGCGGCCAAGGGCCAGGCCGACGCGGTCGCTGCGGAGGCCCATCACCATCATCATTAAATAACGGATTCGTACTATAGATTTTTTTCCGTTTCTTTTTTTTTTCTCATTCTTGCTGCCGTGATGTATTTTGTCTGTGACTTGAGGGTATTTGTATTCTTTCATTATTGAGACTCAAATATTACGATCCCAGTTGTTATCTCATCCTTGGTTTCTTGTGACACGTGAATGTTGAATTTCCACAACACCTTTATTAAAAAAAAAAAAAGAGAGAGAGACTAAGCCCTATATACGTGATGTTTATAGGGCAATTTTCCATTTATGCCTGGAATAAGTATTTGGCAAGCGCCCGGGCTGACCGGTGCTCACACCAGGCGCAGATCTTAAACAATTGTATTATAAGAGCTTATACATACAATATATCATCAGGGCCTCCTCGGTAAGTATGGTGGCAGTGGACGCCAGACTGGGGAGCTGTGCTTGTCAGCCGCAGAAGCCGCAAAATGGGCGTCAATGAGCCTGAATTGAAACCGCCATCAAAATACATTCCCTTCCCATCTGCGCTGCCGCCGCCATCGGCCTGTGCCTTGCCACTTTTTACCGTGCAGTCTCGATCATCCACCCGAGCAGATAGAAATATGCTGACGCCACTCGCAAACGTACCTGATATACCAGCTTCTTAATACTTACAAAGTGGAGATGTTAGAGTTTGTTGCACACTCCTCTGGGGGTCTGACACATGATCATGGCGACCACAATCAATCCTTTCCAATCATTCATCTGCCTCATCCAGCTTTACAAAGTGTATTAGATGGCTGACGAGCTCAGTAGTTCTCGTCCCTTCCCAGGCGGCATCGCCAGGCCGTGTGAACGAAAGAGGCTTTGAAGATGTCCCCGCGAAGTGGTAACCGCCGCCGCTGTTCATCGCCCTTCGATCAGCGGCACACCGCCACGATACCGTAAATCATTGCAACGACCAGGGGCCCCGTAATCTTCAAGTAAGGCGAGTTTGACTTATTCTAATCATTGCACTTTTGCACCCTTTACCTTCTCCTCTCTCCCTCCCTTTTTTCACCTTCTCGCACCTCTGCTGAGGTAGCCTTGCTCTCGCCGTTTGTGCGTTCAGCGGGCTTTATTCCATACTCTTTCCATCCTTCTTATTCTTCCACTTCCTCTTTTTTCGGTTCACTTCAGGTCCCATAATGAGCCCAATGCCGTTTGTTCCCGACAGGCTGCTCGCTTCCGTGATGTCCTCCGCTCACCTTGTTTCCCGGTCGTCCACGAAAAAGCCCAAGACCTCTGCCCTAACAGGCGCAATAATAGGGGTGGTGATTGCCTGCATCTGCGTTGCTCTTGTTGTCATTGTCGCAGTCATCTTACTCTTGCGTTACCGGCGGAAGCGAATGAACATCAGCCCTCCTCGTGTCTCTTTCAATCCGTTCACCCCTACGCCGTCTGGACACAAAGGCGAAATCAAGAGTTCTGCTGGTACGTCATCTTCGATATAAAAGATGGGAATCGTACTGAAGAAAGATATAAAACCGAACAGAGCGCGTCTCCCTATCGAGCGCGCAATACGTTCACTTCAATGGCCACAAGACCAACCCGTCGGTGTCCAGCAGCAGCACCGACCTCTCCGCCCCAATGCTGCCGCCCGTGTTCCCAGTGCCACCCGCACCGGTCGCCCAACAACCATCTGACAGACTCAATGGCTCGTTCCACCCCTCCGTGGGTGGGTTCAACCTCGCCACCTCCACCGACGGCGCCTGGCACGCGCGCAGTCCCTCGGACCAGTCCAACACCAGCACCTGGTCTGCGGCTGCTACCGCCCAGCGCTACATCGCTTCGGTCGCAACACCAGACCAGACGTCTCACCCCGACTACCCAAACGGACGAGCTGTTGATGGTGGACCGGTCCCTGTTACCTTGCTGGGCGGCGCTTCCGCTTCGACAGGTGACTGGGTGGGTGGAAGCCGAGCGCTCGTGAACGACCTCAAACAGCGCCCGTTGCCTGAGCCGCCGAAGCAGAATCCAGCGGCCGGAGTGAGCCAGTGGATTTAGAGAAGCCTTGACTGGTCTATCATCAGATGGATGAGGAAGTACAACGAGCGACGAAGATTATTTTATTGGACTCCTTGATCATTTTTTATTTTTTATTTTTCAAGCTCCAGGCAAGCCTTTGTCATTGTTGAACTCTTTATCGATTTTCCTATATCGTCATGTTAACCCTTTGGCTTTAAACGATTTGTAATATTACTCACCTCAGATATTTGCTACTGTATCATCATTCTCTTGAAGTGTCAGAAATCTGAAAAGACAAAATGACTGTCGCGAAGTGAACTGTGTCTACAGTACTTTTGAGGGCGTTCCGGGGGCGTTCGCCCTAGCGTCTCCGCTGTGAGAGGAGTCCGCAATTACACTTGAGAACGTGTTTAGGCAAGAGTACGGCTGCAAAGTGATTCTATTCCTTGCATTGAGCCTAGAAGTCCATGTAAGTATCTTTGACTCGATGACTGAGATATACAGCAAAGGATATCTCAAACCATTCAGTCTGCCGCATGGTCATAGAGATAAGCAGATTGCGTGAGCTGACAGCAATGCCGTACTTCGTCGGAGATAGCTGTTGAATTCTGACACTCTAGTACCAAAGAAAGCACCCTATGGGAATCACGAGCCAGAGATAAAATTCGGAATGCAGACTTAGAAATACGCAATCCGATTAAATGAATACGCAAGATATTCACTATGCGTGAATGAACTGACGTAGAAGATTCAGTTAAGATAAGGACAACTATCGGCAGAGAGTAGATAGCAGCAAGAGGATAAAATAGGCCGGTACAATTACAAACACAACGCGTGGTCCAACATAAAAAGAACAAGCACGACAGAGGCGGTACTCTAAACCTCCTGGCTCTCGCCCTTCTTGCCCTTCTTTGTTGCTGAGGGGAGGAGCTCGGGCTGGATGAAGGGCACGACACCACCCTGAGAGATGACGACGTCACCAAGGAGCTTGTGGAGCCTAGTTGGATAAAAAAATAAGTCCACCGGATAGAAAATACATAGAAATTTTAAACGTACTCCTCATCGTTGCGAATGGCAAGCTGAAGGTGGCGGGGAACGATACGCTGCTTCTTGTTGTCGCGGGCAGCGTTACCAGCGAGCTCAAGAATTTCAGCGGCAAGGTATTCAAGGACCGCAGCGAGGTAGACTGAATTTTATTAGCTCGAGATGAATTTCTAAAAGTGATTTGAAAGATCTTACCAGGTGCACCAGCACCGACACGCTGCGCGTAGTTCCCCTTCTTCAAGAGACGGTGCACACGACCGACAGGGAACTGAAGGCCCGCACGGGAGGAGCGAGACTGAGTCTTCGCGTCGCTAGAGGCAGCCTTGCCAGAGGTGGATTTGCCAGCCTTTCCCTTTCCAGACATTGTAATTAAAGCGGTTGAGTTGGTGAGGTGGTTGAAAGTGGTGTTAGAGGTGTCGCAAGAGGCGAGGAGCGTAAAGTCGACGGGAGAGGTGTGGAGAACGACGGTGCAACCGACGAGGTACTTGAGGAAGGAAGTAGTGGCTGTGCAGAATAAACACAGACCAACAAAATGTCTCGGCGCGTCGCGTTAAACGAAGTTCCCATCACGTGCTTGTGACCTCAACGCGTCAACGGACCAACAGAAGTAAACAAACACTTCTTGTCCTCACACCCTTTAAAGGCTCGAGCTCGTCGACCATGGACCCCCCAACGTCTCTATCGTCTTAACCACCACCTGGCCTTTGGTCGCACGACTCGCACCTACCACTCGCACTACCTCACCTCTCACATTCGCAATGGCCCCCAAACCCGCTTCGACTGCCGGCAAGGCCCCCGCCTCTACCGCTTCCAAGGCGCCTGCTAAGACTACCTCCGAGACCAAGCCCAAGGCTACAAAAAAGGCGAAGCCTGCAGCCAAGTCCTCTGAGGGCAGCGATGACAAGAAGAAGCGTCGCAAGGTCCGCAAGGAGACTTACTCTTCCTACATCTACAAGGGTAAGCGCATTTGAATTTGCCTTCAATTCAAGTATTGACTCTTCTCAGTCCTCAAGCAGGTCCACCCCGACACTGGTATCTCCAACAAGGCGATGGCCATTCTCAACTCCTTCGTTAACGACATTTTCGAACGTATTGCGACTGAGGCTTCGAAGCTTGCCGCTTACTCTAAGAAGTCAACAATCTCTTCTCGCGAGATTCAGACTTCCGTTCGCCTCATCCTCCCTGGTGAACTTGCCAAGCACGCCATCTCAGAAGGCACCAAGTCGGTGACTAAGGTCAGTAGTTTGTCTCTATTTACCAAAAGAGAAACTCTTATACTCATTTTCCTTTTTAGTTCTCGAGCGCAGCAGCTAAATAAGCTGATTAGTCTCTCAGACTTGACTTGCCGTCTTATCCGCTTTCTGTCACGGTTCTTGGGATCGATGTATACTCCATGTATTGTACTCTCTTAATGTTATGCTCGCTGTCGATCATCTACCTTTTGTCCGTTTCCTCTAAGATAATTACTCGCAAATATCAGGGAGTGCGTTCTCACTTTTTCCTTTCTCTTCTTTCCCTTACTCGTTGGGAACTTTCCACATTCATACCTCTCCATGCTTGATCTCTGCATCGAATCTCCCAGGCGAGAGAACCAACTCTTTTTGGGATATAGGTCATGCGCTTCAGTTCTCCGACAATCATAATACCTGATCCCTCGCATGCAAGTCATTCTGATCGTCGGCTTGTGCAAACGAATCGACTTCTAGAACGTTGTGGTATGGGGCTGAAGTCATAGGCGTCCTGGTGAGTAATCCTAGATCAGAGCCTTGAATCGCACCGACCACAGCTTATATCAATGCAATGGCATTCCCATCTGTAAACCAGCTCTTTCTGATTCCTGTTTGCCCCACACAACCTCACTATGCCCGGCCGACCTGTGGAAAGCGTCTGGAACTACCCCCGTCCACCCGCGCTGCAATCGACTCGCGCGCGCCTGCGTGTGCTCTGGCATCCCCAAGGAGGTGGCGCGCCGATCACCGTCGCCGACACCACGTCCGCCTACCGCGTGCTCGAGACCTCTCACCCGCCGACGTACTACCTCCCGCCGACGGACGTGCGCGCCGAGTTTTTGCGTCCGAGCGCCGCTCGCCGCACAGTCTGCGAGTGGAAGGGGCTCGCCAGCTACTGGGACCTCCACGTCCCCGGCGGCGCGGTGGTGAAGGCGCGGATCTGGGGCTACGAGGAGCCCACGCCGAGCTTCAAGGCGATCAAGGGCTATCTGTCGTTCTACGCCAGCAGCGCGACGGACCCGGCGAAGGAGGGAGAGTGGAAGTGCTACGTCGATGACGATGAGGTGCGCAGTTCGTACGAAGGAACGTCGTTCCGGGCCGGGCTGACTGGGTTTCGTTTTCCTAGGTGACCGCACAAGCCGGAGACTTCTATGGTGGTTGGATCACTCCTGAAATTACGGGAGGTGAGCGCGGATTCAAGGGAGGTCAGTGACACGCATGCCAGAGTATCAGTGTGTATTCATGTTGTGCGTTACTGACATCCTGCTTCACAGGACCAGGTACGTGGGGATGGTGATCTGTGAAGGTGTAAAGACTAGTCGGACCCACCAAGTGATCTTGTATAATACAATCAACGTTTCATTTGCCAATAAGCAACTATCACAATCCATTTACGCCCACCAAGAGGGGTTTCCATGAGGTTTCATAACCTTGCTACTCACGGGCCGCATCCCTTTTGCTGCTGCCAACACCTGACAACGTGTTGGCCACCCCCCAAATCTCGAAAAGGGTCGTTTGTTATCTCGAGGACCGGCACGTTGACCAAACTGCAGCTGTTACCCTGTCATCAACGACACACTATGCCCAATGAGCGTTGCTTCCGGTTTGCTCTTACGGCCTCGGTAGCAGGCATTTTAATGTCGGTCGTTCGTAATCGATTGATTTCGCTCTCGACTTTGGCCACGTGTATCATTTACTGGTTTCAAAGTCGTGTGATTACTTCCGACGTTTGCCTCGATTCCTCTCTCTTCTGCGTAAGCGATCCACCTCAAGCAACACACTTCAAATTTACAGGCTTCTGAGGTACCGGTCATCAGGCTTTGTTTCCAGCCTCTACCTAGGCTCTACCACGTGTAAGGTCATCCGTACGGTGCCACGTGCGTAACGCCCCCCCTCACGCCCCTCCTCCCTTCGACCCGGCCCGATCTCTCGACGGGTGGGGCTGTTCATGTATGCCAGCCAGCCCTCGACGACAGTTTGGCGGTCAGCCCCTTGTGGTTGTTAATCTCGATCAACCACAAATTAGCAGTACTGTTGTGCGCGGCTTGACCCAGTCCAAAAGCGCAAGTACACCAAATAGGTCGTGACTGCCGCTACGAGGCATGGCTCTGAGCAAACGACGGCTTCGATTCGGGGGTGCAGAACCAATTTGCACGTCATCGGAGCCCACCCTCTTCTTCCCCCCCCCC
>JAZHGK010005666.1:0-14403 GCA_037855215.1 Waitea zeae
CTGCGTCTCCGCAATGTTACATTTCACCCTCATCTCGCTAATTTGAACCTGTAGTAGGTCTAGTTTCTATGTGAATGTGGCATCAGTACATTCATCCCATGTTCTATCGCCGTCCATTGCACACACACTTGATCCACGTCTCCAAACGCGTCCATGAACTTCCGGCTACCCTCCGCTAGCTTGCGTTCGACGTCACGGCGCATGTTCTTTCGTGCACGTGCGGCGGCATCGCCGGTAGCTGATACCGATATCGCAGAGCTCTCCGTCATGGTGCGGTTGTGAGATGCGTTCGCAGGATGGTCAGCGCCCGCTTCGTCATCCGACTCGCCCAGCTCATCATCCCAGTCGTCGGTCACGGTCTTCTTTCCATTCGTCTGCGGAGCGGCACTTGCGGGACGAGGATGATAAAAGTCGGAGAGTGTACGCAAGGCCTCTTTGGTGCTCTGATCCGTGTAGGTGGTACCCAAGAGCTTGTATATTCTTGAAGAAATCGGATTTCGGGCTTGGGCGTCCCAAGCGTCTGAGCGCGTTGAGAAAGATGGGCTCATCGGATGAGCGCTCGAGGGACTTGTTACAGAAGCCATAAGCTCATGTATGGTTAGAGGTGAAGCGAAGTAAAATGATAGCTGGAGTTATTTTTGAAGATTGATGCTCGACGTATAGTAGACCAAAGCTGGGAGCCAAATAAAACAGCTACAGAGTCTTGAATCAGACTTAAGGTCACTTCGCAAGGGACTGGTGCGGCAAGTTAGCCCTTTTCTCACGTGACTAGTCTACGCACGTCCAGAGCCCAGACTCCGAACGGGTCGACCGCCGGTTCTTCTCCGCCTGCTTACCCGTGAGAGTTAAGCTGTGAAACTTACGACAATATTGGACTCGATCCCTGTGGTTAGATAAGCTCGTATCTATGATACCTATGCTTTACGAGACTACGACTTCGCTCTCTCTGCCCACATGCATCTCCAATTCTGTTGGTGGAGGAGGTCACAGTTCGACTGTGAGGCGTGGAGTGCACCAGGATGGCGCTGAGAGGTCCTACCGCCACGGGCGTCCCAGCCCAGATAGAGGGCAGAAAAAGAGATGATGATGCGAAGCAGACAACGTGAGAGACAGCGAAAGGCGCGCGAATGGTGACCACAAACGTTGCTCCTGAGCGAGGTAATGGGAAACCGGTGGCTTCAGTCTGGCCGCCGGAAGAGCGTCCAGTAGACTTCTTTGTAACCGCACTGCGTTCCCATCCCTCCAAACTCCGTGAAGTAACAAGCTCGACAGGCGTAACCGCAAAATACATGTAAGTGCCTTATATTCGACTCTACCGCCACTTGAACTACGACTGACTGTCCACAGTGGGGGCAAGGCCAAGGTCACTCACTTCAACAAGCAAACCGTCAAACGAACTAGCCTCTCATTTGCCTCCTTCTACAGGAGTAATTCAAAAAAGCGTGGCAATGCTCCATCTACCGGTTTGCGCATCCGCTACTCCTCTTCTCCTTCGTCAAACTACCACACTCAGCCGATTATCCTCAGCTTCCTGTTACCGTCATTGCCGCCAAGCAAGAGCGCTTTGACAAACATGCGTTTTGCATCAACCGCGTCCTGTATTCATGTGAGCATGCCTTCCGCGTATCAGGGATGGTGCGCGTACAGGTTGCTTGTATGAAGATCCTTGTTCGACTGTACGTAGACGGACGCGTCCTAAAAAAAGGGAGCACTAACGGCTCTGGTGTGGGTTTGATAGGGAATACAAGGGCTTCGCTGTGCAAAAGCAGTCAGAGTCCGATGAGTGTGCTGCCAGTATTCATATTCTAAGCGTAACATACTGCATAGATGATTAGGCCCACATTACCAAAAGCGTCTTTAGGCTTCCAGCTACCTTCCGCGAGCCTCTGTTTGACATCACGATATGGTTCTTTTTTTTTTGCGTGGGTAGCTGCTTTAGGGTCAACAACGATGTTGCAGAGCCCTCCATCATTGTGCGATTGCGAGTTGCGCTCGTCAGATGCTCAACACCGGCTTCATCATCCGAGTTGGCCAGCTCATCGCTGTAGTAGTCGACGGCGGCCTTATTTCCTTTGGCCTGTGGTGTGGGATAAACGGGGTGAGGATAGTCAAAGTTGGAAAGCGTACAGGAGACCGCTTTGATGCCAGATCTCCTTTGCGCAAGTCCTGCCTGGACGCTTGCATACACTTAAAAATGCGATTTCGCGCTTATTTGTTTCGAGCGTCCGAACGTGTTGAGAACGACGGCCACATTGGATAGACAATTAGTGTGATGGTTGAGGAAACTATGAGCGCATATGCGGTGGAAAATAAAATCAGGCTAAAAGCTGAATTCGAGTGAAGCTCCGGTGGGTAAAGCTAAATGCGGCCCAGTTGAGGTAACAGCAAGTACCAGAGCCGTTCGACAACGCAGAACGCCCGTCCAGTGATTTAAGGAGGAAGACTTTGCAATAATGCAGGCTTTGCGGTGGCTACTGCAGGCCTCGGCAGTAGCGACACAAGTGGTAGCATGAGGTGGGACGAAGTGGGCGAACAATCATCCTGAGGGATTCGACAAGTAGAGCGAGTGGTAGGGAATGAGGTCAACAGTGGTCAACATTTACACGTACGATAGGCACCGGCGCCCTATTCTTCAAATCTTCCCACTTTTTGGCAGATACTGGGGCGGAGTTTTGGCTCGGCAGCACAGGGCGATTCGTATTCCGGAGCACGGTCGTAGGTTTCAAACCTAAGGATTCGCCGAGAGGATGACTTGAAGTGGTCGCTGTTGCTCCCAACCAGCCAAACTACAGGAGATGAGGGTGGTCGAGGGATGAACGAGGGATGAAAGCTAAGTTTTGCGAAGGTCGTAACAGGGCAGCGGGGAACGGAGGTGAGAGGCGGGTGAGGCTGTGAGCTAATCTGGGGAGAAGTGTGAGACGGATGGCGGGGTTGAGGATGTGGTTGGAAAAAGGAGGCTTTGGGTCTCGCCATGAAGAATGCAGTCGCCCACCTTCACGTCTCTGATCTCCACAAGCCCGGATTACGACTTGACTGGGGGAGTTTCTCCATGGCGGACAAAGTACGCCAGAGCTGCTGTCCTTAACGCCTTTTGTCAATGTGTCATATTTGTTCCTGATTTGTGGTGTTAGGGCTCAGGGCCATTTTGAAGTGAGAGTGCGGGTGATGGATAAGGCGTACGTGTCAGTGAAGCTTTGCGTAGTTGACGAATGGGCTGGTGGGGAGCGTTAACGTGGGCAGACGGCGAGAAAGGAGTGTACTTATGTAAGTAATAAGGAGTTACATAACACGGCGTGCAGGCACCGGTATCCCTCAGGGGAAACCGACGGGTTTTCACTCTGGTTTCCACCGGGGAATACTTACCCATAATGTCACTTCCACTGTAGGTCAACCAAGAGATTTTACCAAAAAGTGAGACTACGAAAGCAAAGCCACAAGTTTAGAGATGGTTTTTATATAGTTGTTTTTTTTTGCAAAACCTCTTGTTTGACCTACGATAGAGGTGGCATTATGGGTCAGTATCCCCGGGGGAAACCAGAGTGAAAACCCTTCGGTTCCCCCCGAGGGATACTGGTGCTTGCACGCCGTGTAAGTAACAATCGCGATCCGATGTTGGTCCACACCGTGCCATCCGTTAAAAGTAATGAGTGCAAGAGTGATAATGCTTAGATAAGTCCAGATTGAGACCTGATTAACGTGTAGGCTTTGCGCTTCCTGCGTTTGGAAGGAGCCTTTAACAATTTGGTTGATTTTCTCAATTATGATGGCTATGTTGTGTGGCAATGGGTGTGTCATCGATATAAGTTTCGGGATGCTTATTTCGGTTAGGAGCTATAGATAGGCAAATAAGTACAGCAAAAAGTGTAAGCCTCTTGTTTGAATACAATTTCGATTTTCTAACTAATGCCTGTTTTGACTCAGTTGAAACAAAATGTGGATGTGCAAACTGGAGAACATATCGGATAGGTGTTTGAATGGTATCTATTTTAGATTTTCCGTTCATATGTGCAGGCGCCCCCAGAACTTTAAAAGGTTCAAGTTTTATAAGACGCGTGGAGTATGAGAATCTGCGAACAACATTTTGAATGAGCAACCCAGTGAGTCGTAGTACGAGGGCAAGAGCGTGGTGATCACTTGGCTTATAAGTGACGCACCCAAGTCGCACCCGGGCCGCAGAGAAGTGGGAAAACGCGTCGTCCCATCAACTTTCCTCGTGTGTTGTCCGCCTACGGCGACCATCCCGCTCGTTCCGCTTTGTATTTGCACCAAAACTGCTTGAACTATCGTTCAAAATTTGTTAATCTTTACTGTGCTAGACTAGGATACGGTGAGAATTAGTTGATTTCTAATCCCCAGTAGCCATCTCACATAATCACCTTCAATAGATCACTTTCGAGTTCTTCTCCAACCTTTTCTCGTTGCGACTTTTTCTGACATATTCCTATTCATACGTCTGCGACTAGTGAGTTCTTCTTTCTGTGTAACTTTATGCTGTTCAATAACACATCCGGACTCCCTCAGCCTTATTCCACTGGAGTCTGTCTACGTTTTCGTTCAGCACTGTCTCTTGTGAGTGGCTCGATCATTGGCAAGCGGTTTACTATATTTCGTCCATGGCACAATACAGCTTACAACTCTTTCATGAATAGACTTTTACGTTTACTTTTACGATGTCGAACCCTCCCTACCACTATAGCCAGCCTGGCCCCTCCTACTATCCTCAACAAAACCTTCCGCCCCCCGGCTCTCCCTATGGCTACCCTAATCCCAATGCGCCCGTCTACCACCCATACGGATATCCTATGCCTCCACAGGTTGACTCCCTGCACCCGCCTCCCTCTCCTCAGGTTCACCAGCCTGCATCACCTCGTGCGCGACCGCAAGCGTCGCCGCGGATGCAAGCCCAGTCTTCTCCGCGGATGAGCGGCGCAGGACGTGGAAACGCTAACATGGGAGCGGGAGGGTATTCGCGGGCGTACGCCGCGCCCGCCTATAGCCCTCAGGGGTACTACCCTCCGCCGATGGGTTACCAACCGCAACACTACCAGCAGCCGCCCTACCAGCAGCCGCTCATGCAGTACGCATATCCTCAACAAAAGTATCCTCTTCAATCCACGCCCTATTCACCCGGTCACTATCCCGTCCATTCGAACGAAAATCCGTACGCGCAGCCTCCATGGGGTATGCAGCCCATGCCCCAACAGCAACATTCGCTCTCCCCTCTCCCAAAGCAACTGAACGTGCTCCCGCCAGTAGGCGCGAACCCATACGCCCCGCACATAGGCTATCAACCCCCGCTCAGGCGAGACGACTCTCCGCAGATGGATCCGCTCCCGGCACCTATGGCAGCCATCGAACCCACTCCTCTGCGCATCAACGACTCACCCCGTCCGGTTCAAGTCGAGCAGCCGACCGCGCCTGAGGTGTCCGTAGAGCCTGCGAAGAGCCCTCTGCCGGCGGTCACAATAGCCCAAGCGCCTGATATCCCTCCGCCCGTGCGAGAAGCCTCTCCGGTTGAGGGGCTGCAGACCGTGGTAGAGGAAGAACCGAGCGTGGATGAAGAGGAAGAACAAGAGGTGTCTGTGCCTGCTCCAGCAGAGGAGGCTCCTGCTCCCGTGTCCGCGACGGAAGCGCCTCGTGGCCTAATGAACTTCATGTCCAGCAGTCTTCCATCTGTGGCCAACGACGACGTTCCCTCAGCCCCTGGTACCGTCCCCGATGGGGTGACGGACGACGAAGCTGGTGGCGGCTGGGTTATTTGGTCAAGGCGTCCCACCGATCCGACCCTCGCACCAGGCATCATTTTCTCCACTCGCTCCCGCGCACGCTCCGATCTCGTTAGGGGCACCATCGGCGACGCCATGGACGACATCACCCCGCCCGGCTCGCCCGCACTTCGTATGTCATTCTTGGCGCCCGGGCGGCGCGCGGCGCGGGAGGCGGGCATCGCACCCGCCCCTGCTGACGATGCGCTGACGGAGGCGTCTGTCGAAGTGCAGCCACCGTCCGAGGCGGCGACGGAGACTGAGCGCACTTCTGAGGCTCCAGATACGCCGACGCCGGGCTCGCCAGTCGCCAGTCACGCTCAGCCAGTCCAGGCCGAAAAAGACGTCCCTGTGGAGGAAAAGACGACGCCCGCACCTGCGCCCACCTCCGCTGATGCTCCGACTCCAGTCAACGCTTCAGCCTCTTCGAGCTCTGCGATTGAAGTGCCTGCGATGGACCAACCCGTGGCCTCTCCTGCAGCCGCTCCTGCCGTCGCCACCACGAAGCCACTCACAAAGTCCTGGGCATCGCTCCTGCGCCCTAGCAGTACTGAAGGCACCCCGAAATCTGCGCTCCCCACTTCCGCCGTCGTTGGATTCTCGATCCCAGCGGGCATTCCGTCGTCCACAGGAATCGCCTCTGGCTCCCACACCCCCACCTCCTCGTCTATGGCCATCCCACCTGGGGCGCGAAGCGAAGTCCTCAACCTCCTCGCGCGTCCGCCTGAGGGCTTCTCCGGCTGGGGCCCGAAGATTCGCCCTCGCGGCCTCGTCAACTCGGGCAATATGTGCTTCGCGAACGCCGTCCTGCAGACGTTCGTCTACTGTCCGCCTTTCTACCGCCTGTTTGGCGAGCTCGGACGTGCTCTTCCAGGACCCGTTGTCGGCCGAGAGAAGGACAAGGACGCGCGCACGCCACTCGTAGATGCGACGATCCAATTCTTGAAAGAGTTCGACGTTAAGGAGCAAAAGGTGCCGCAGGGTAAAGGAAAGGCGAAGGAGGAGAGCGTGAATGATGCGGAGTGGGGCGTCGACTCGTTTATGCCTACGTATGTGTACGACGCCACGAAGGAGAACAAACGGTTTGATTCTATGCGCGTAAGTCTTGGTCTGTTCACACTTGCGTATCAGAAACTCACGCACACGATCTTACAGGGTGGTCAACAAGAGGACGCAGAGGAGTTCCTCGGCTTTTATCTGGACACTCTAGAAGAAGAACTTCTCGTCATACACAACTCGCTTTCACCTGCCGCTGCACCTAAACCCGACGAGGCTCCGGTTCCGGACGCCGGCTGGATGGAGGTTGGAAAGAAGAACAAGATGGTCGTTACACGGACGGTGCGTTTTCCGATAATACTAGATTCTAGTTTGGATCTCCCAATATGTGAATAGACGAAAAGCACCGAATCACCGATTACACGTATATTTGGCGGTAAGTTCCGTTCTACGCTGCGCGCTCCGCACCAAAAGGATTCCGTCATGGTGGAAGATTGGCGCACTCTACAGCTCGATATCCAGGTATGCGCCCTTTTCGACTTCTTCCTTTTCAACGTTTTGCTCACCATCAACGTCCAGCCCGACTCAGTTCTCACGATCAAGGACGCCCTTTCCCACCTCTCGCACCCTCAGTCTGTCCAGATCACGTCGCCTACAAGACCTGGACAGGTGATCGATGCCACCCAGACCGTCCTTATCGATTCTCTTCCTCCGATTCTGGTTCTTCATCTCAAACGCTTCTTGTACGATACCAACGTCAAGGACGTCGTCAAAATCGGCAAGAAAATCGCGTTTGAGCGGGAGCTCGAGATCGGTCCGGACATCATGGCGCCCTCTTCTCGTGGGGTCGGGCGGCCAACAAAATATAAGCTCTTCGGAGGTAGGTTTTGGTTATGACAATACCTCCCATGCATTATACTAACACTGTTCAAACATTAGTTTTGTACCATCATGGACAGTCCGCCTCCGGCGGTCACTACACCCTCGATGTTCTACACCCCAACCGTGAGCTCAGTGCGAACCCGCGTGAGGCGTGGATCCGAATCGACGACGAGCTCGTCTCGGACGTGCGGCCGGACGACGTGTTTGGTGGTCAGGAACGCGACGACCGGTGCGCGTACCTCTTGTTCTATCGGAGGGTGGGGGGTGGACATCCGGTTCGGCCATGATCCACATGTGAGGCGAATGTTTGTTGGTGGTAAAGTATCTTACATTGTACTTAGTTGTCGTCTGTTTCGTTATGCTATCTGTTTTCTCTCTCGCACAGTGAAACATCTCACACGGTTTGAATGGGATGTCTCCTGGGCGTATCACCAAAGGTTGGCGTTGGCATAGATTAGTAGCCCGAGATGGCAAGACTATGCGTAGCAACATGAGAATCGGCGCATGACTAGAACTTTGAGTTGGTCGTCGTGGTCGCAACTGGCGAGCTCAATCCTTATATCTCAAAACTCAGTATTAAACCCCCTTCTCTAGACTTATAAGGACCAGAAGAAAGCAATCTGGTAGAGGGTGATGGGCAAGACCCTACCACCATGCTCTCATCAGAGGAGAGCAGCAGTGTTATCTCTAGTTTTGCGATCTGAGATCATGTATTTTCTAAGGTTGTCTTTTAACACATTTATTGGGTATCTTCTTATTGTAAAAGCGAAGAAAGACATATGATTCGTATTCGTGCACGCGATCAAGGAGGGACGTGGGTCGCGATGGTCGTTGTGGCTGAGGCGCACGAAAACGTCGGAGTTTGAACACGAAAGCCGCGTCCGCGCTTGTCCTCTTTCCCCACCTCACAACAACTCCTCACGACCCTCCCTCCCGCTCCATCCCGTTTCTCTCCTCTTTTTCTCTTCTTTCTCTTCCTCTTGTCTTCACTACTCCTCGTACTTATTCAACCATGGCACTGAGCTACATTGGGTGAGGGAGGACGGCGCGCTTCCTTCGTTAGCCAATGTTGCTCATCCAAACACCAGCAAACCGATCGCTCTCATCTCCCATTCAGACGTCCGTTACCGCGGCATCCTCGCCGGTATCGACCATGTGAACTCGACCATCCAGCTCTCAAATGGTGAGTTCGTTCCTCTGTTTTTACCAGAGCCCAATAAAAGATATTAATATTGACTGTGGGTAGTATTTTCCATGGGTACCGAAACACGTCGGTGAGTCCTCGCGTCATCGCTATTTTTTTTTCTCCCGAAAGATGAACAATTACGGATGTAAACTTTCTGTCCGAGAGCGCTTTTTCTCGTGTGGATATTTCCGTTGCCTTCCTTCTGACTCTGCCCCCCTGTCGTTGCTGTCGTGTCATTTTATCTGATACCATTTTTTCAGCCCTCCCGAAGAGTATATTCCTCCAGTCCCCGAACCTTATGCATACATTATTTTCCGTGCTTCTGAAGTAAAAGATCTGGGCTTTGACGAACCGGTCCAACGACCCAATGTACACGCCGATCCCGCAGTTCTTGGTGTGAGTATTTATTTTTCTGTAGAGATTATAAAACTAGTCGCACAGCATTTTTTTTTCGCCGCCTACTTTGCTTGTGTGCTTTCATAAATGAATCCTCTTCCATCCGCGTTTGAATGCGTTGCCCTTTGTGATGCTGACTCTGCGCGTGTCCTAGGCTTCTGCCCCGATCCCTCAACAACAACAGCAACCTCCACAAAACTTTGGCTATGCGGGCCAACCAAGAGGCCCCGCTCCTCAACCGGTCCCCGTTCAACAGCAACAACCACAACAGCAGACCGGGCTACCCTATGGGGCGGCGCCAGCGCAACAACAGGCGGTGCCCGCCGCCCAGCCGGCCCCAGCCCAGGGCGGCAGGCAGCGCAGCGGCGTCCACACCGCGACGGCCTCAATGGAGACCGTCGAACGTGCGATCGGCGACCTCCGCGGTGGTGCCGGCGAGCACGGCGGCAGAGGCGGCCGTCGTGGTGGCGGTGGCGGGCGCGGCGGCGACGCGAAGCCGCAAGGCCCGTCGATCCCGAACACCGACTTTGACTTCCAGACGAACAACGCGCGGTTCGACAAGGCTGGGCTGAAGCCCCACGGTGCGGAAGACTCGCCCTCGGCTGAGGCGGACGGCGCGGAAGAGGAGGAGGCGCCCGCGTACAACCCGAAGAAGTCCTTCTTCGACCAGCTCACACCCGCGCGCAGCGGTCCGGGAGGCGGCGAGCGCGGTCGTGGTCGCGGGCGTGGCGGCCGCAGCCGGCGCGACGAAGAGCGGGACAAGAACGTGGCGACGTTTGGTGAGCCTGGAGGTGTTGGGCTCATGGGACCTGGCGCTTATGTCGGTGGCTACGGTGGTCGTCGGGGAGGTGGCCGCGGAAGGCGTGGCGGCCCTGGAAGGGCGTGAACGATTTGGGCAGTTTGTTGCTTGCATTTGATTCTTGTGTACGTTGTGTTGTCGCTGCTGATGTTGTCAATGACATGATGGTCATCGTGGTGAATCCAAGGCTCTGCGCGTGAAGTAGTTCAAATTTAGTATCAGATCATCTTGTCTACTTTACCACAGGCACTATAGGTCAATTCGAGACATTCAAGCACATGGATACATCTTTCAAGTGAAGCACCGACACGTATTTGTTTGGCAGTACATCAGTGTAACAACCACTTGGATTATTGAATGTGCAGTTGCATACGGGAGCCGGCGGTAAAGGCCAAAAATGTGCTTTATGCCCTGCCCTAAATGCTGTCGGCTACCCTTGACTGTTCCGTGATGCATGATGTTTATGCTTGAAGTCGCTGAGCGGTAGCCATAAACCGATTCGTAAAAGTACGATACATTTCTCAAGCTACATGCACACTACGGCGCTATCGACCTGATACGACCACAACCGTCAGACCTGACCATACTTATCCGAAACTTCGTCTATGAAGTTGCGGCATTCCGAGCCCCATCTGCCGGTCCGCAGCCGCTTCCCGGCTCGCGTTCCAAAGGGAGTCGACTCGCACGGTGCTTTCTCGTTCGCGGCGGCTCTTTCGAGCTTCGAGTTTTCTCGCTGACGAATCTTGTCGTGGTTGTTCCAGCACCAGTAGATGGTGCTCACGTCGCTGAGGCTCAATATTTGAGAAAAGTCCTCTTCGCAGCCCGGCGAACAGGCGGGCGTGAGGCGGAAGAATCTCAAGCAAGTGCGCCAGAGTAGACGCGGGAAATAAAAGGCGAACAGAGAATCGAGCCATGGGCAGTGTAGAGTTTCAGGAATTCCGACGTCTGCACGCACACTCGATAGCCTCGTCGGACTCACATATAACGTCCGTGGCCGCGTCCTCGATCAGGCTCCCCAGCCGGTGTTCGTAGCCTCCGTCGACGATCCAACCGCCGGGCGAGTTCTCTATGAACCGAGCCACCTCGGCCCGGAACTCTTCTTGAGGCGCCTCTTCCCAGTCGGGCCGTCAGTTGGCGTGGTCGAGGTGGAGGACGGGCAAGCCGAGCGTCTCGCTGAGCCGGTCGACCAACGTGGACTGTACATGGCACACCACCCTCAGCTCAGAGATCGCGGGCTCGTCGCAGTGACTTTTCTTTCGTAGCTTACCTTCCCGGCACCTGTGGCAACCGATGTGTTGAGGACAGAGGCCCTGAGAAGATGACGACGCGTGGGCGTACCGGCATTTCCGATCACGTTGATCCGGTAGATTCCAGTCCCGTCTCCCAGCAAAGCGGGGCTCAGAGGTGTCGGCGTGGCCATGAGAGTGAAGTTTGATAACGCTATGAGTGCGACGAACACACGCAGCGGTCAGACGTTTGCATGTATATATATATATATATATACAGCCGCGAACCCTTCAATCAACCGCCCTACTGACGACTCGATCCAACTTTCAAAACTGGCGACCTTTCAAAAGTGGAGCGCTTGACGCACCTTTTTTGTGGAACTTTTGGGACTGCACTCTAACGATATTAATTTTTCGATAGGCAGGTCGACACGTATGACGATTGTCGAAGCGGCCTCGCTCAAGCTCAGACGACACTTGGCGGCCTCTGAACTTGAACAGTGGAGCTGTTTTCGTCGCATGTATCGACCCGCCGATCGAAATTAATGTCCACCAGGTCGGATTTCCAGAAACCGCTGCACAGCTAGCCGATATATCCCATCTTCAAAGCTCGCGATAAGAAACGTCTCTGGCTGTGTCCGCAAGAGGTCGGTTCTCGATGAGGAAGTCTAGAGAGCGCGGAAGGACCGATGGATCGAGGGGATTGTGGTCGCAGCCAGAGAAGAGATGGCCCTTGTTCGGTACTCGGTGGGTGGAGCTTTGGGGGGGACGGTCGATGATGCGTGGATTGGCAGCCTTCCTATATAATGTATGTGTATGTTTGTATGTAAGCAGCCTTTCTATCGCTAGAATCTAGGCTCAGGCACCTTCAATTCGTCGCACCAGAACGAGCCTTCCCGCCAATTCATTCCCTGCCTGTCGCCTTCTCCAGCTGGCGCATCCTCCTGCAGGCTTCGGCGGGGGCAATTCATGCTTCTCGCTATTAATTAATTCTCCCCACTTGGCTGCAGGGCTATCTTGCGGCTCGTTTGGAAGCGTGAATTAATTTTTTCTTATTTCAGTTTCGCCGGACCCCGTGAAAGACAAAGGGGACGAGCTCCCCCCCCCCCTCCTACTCTCATATCTCGACGGACGAGCTAGTGTGGCACGTTCGTGTCGGAGGCGTCGGACAGTTTTGATGCCGCTGATGCCATGATGGGCACGAGAGAGTCGAGGGGCGGGCGCTGCAGTCCAAACTCCCCCCAGCGCTTGCCTCGGAACACTGATCTCTCAGGCGCACTTCTCACAGCTCACACACCGCCTCTTTCCTCCTTCCTCACCTTCCTCCCACCCCCTCTCTCTCTGCTTCCGCCGGTCCGTCCTAGTCCCCGTCTCTCTCTCTCTCTCTCTCTCTCTCTCGTCGTGCTTCGCACCCTGAGAACTCTATGGCGTCGACTGCCAAGCTGTGAGCGGCCGCCTGCTTCCTCGACGACTGCGGCCTGGACTTTGTTGAGCTGACCTGCGCGCGGGGCGCCTCCTCCCTCAGTGTTCTACGACAACCTCCCAACGTCGAGTTCGTTCAAGGTCCGCCCCCTCCCTCTCTCTTTTCTGTGGCTCTCTCTCCGGCGGTAGAACTCACCCGAGACGGACGCGCACGACAGGCTACCCTGGCATCCCGCCGGGCCCCGAACGCCCCCAGGCCGCCGTGAAGGGCATGGTCGAGCTGCGCGCGAGCGCCCAGGGCATCCGGGCCAAGTGGGTGCGCGTCGAGCTGAGGAAGGTGGAGACGCTGCCCGGCGGCGGCCAGGCGAACACGTTCCACGACTTTGTCGGCCAGGGCCCCATCAACGTCTGGCAGACCAGCGACGAGTATGGGATGCTCTTTTCCGTACGTGGTGCCACAGCTTTGCCCCACCAGGGGTTTCTTTCTCCCCCTCGCTCACGACCTAGGTCTACAGAACGACTTTCCTTTCTACATCCGTATACCCGAATCGATACCCCCGAGTCTCGCGTTGGAGAAGGGCGGTGAGTGCGCTTGCCCACGTGCGCTGTCGAAGCCGTCCTCATTCCCTCACAGCCGGTATCCGCTACGAGCTCGTAGCCCAAGTGGGAATCAAGGCCAAAAAGTGCGGTCGTACACGCTCACAACTGACATTCTCGTGCTCAACTCAAAAATCCTCCCACCCACAGAGGGCTCTTCCGCCGCGACAAGTCGACGGTCATCACCACCACCGCGCCCATCATCATCGACAAGCACGAGCTGCACTCGACCTGGCCGCTCTACCAGCAGCCCGAGAGCCGGCAGACCTCCCAGGAGGGCGTCCTCCTCACCGTCGAGCGCGGGAGCACCTGCTACGGCCCCGGCGACCGCGTGTCCGTGATGGCGACGCTCAAGGCCGAGTCCGTCGACACCGTCGTCCTCCGCGGGTTCGAGTTCAGCCTGAAGGAGTCGACCATCTTCCGCGCGGGCGCGAACGCGACGGGGCGCAAGGCCGCGCCCCAGGTCCGCGTCAACATCGTCGGCGAGCAGAAGGTGCCGGTGAACGCGACGCTCTACGGCGGTGCGCAGCACCGCGCGGAGCTCGCCTGCCTCATCCCGTCCCAAAACACGACCACCACGCTCTCCTCCGCGAGGCACATCGACATCACCTACACCATCCACGTCAAGGCGCTCATGGGGTCCGGCAAGCCGATACTGATGGAGCTGCCGGTCGTGATCTCCAACTGGCCGAGGTGCGTGTTTGGCGAGCGTTTGAGGCTCTTCTTCGGCTAACCCGCATATCACCGTCTGATCAGAGCGGTCTCCATTGAGGCGGTCAGGTGAGTTTCGTTCATCGGTGCTACTTTGTGTGTAGGTCTGATCACTGTGCGCAGGCGTATTGGCCCCACACCCAACCTCTCGCTCCTCGGCGCAGCTCACGACTCGTACGGCGCGCGCAACTCTATCGTCATTCAGAACCAACAAAAGTACCCGGCGACCGTATCCGGACACGACCACGGCCCGATTGACGTCGACGTGAGCCGGCTCTACAACACGATGCCCTCCCCAAAGCCGAACGGCGCCTCCGCGCGGCCCTACTCGCCGCCCACGGACGAGTTTGGGCGCGCGAACGGCTCGAGCGCCGGGCATGGGTACAACTTCCCCGCGACGACGACTGCCGCACCGTCGGCCAC
>JAZHGK010005667.1:0-37525 GCA_037855215.1 Waitea zeae
CTCAGGTCGCGCTCACGTTCGGCAAGCAGACTTTCCCCATCGACCCCCGTGACCTCCTCTTCGCGCCAGTGAACAACAACCTCGCGGGCATGTGCCAGTCTTCGATCTCGTCTGGCCAGATCGGTGGCGCCACGGAGTGGCTCGTCGGCGACGTCTTCCTCAAGAACGCCGTCTTCTCCCACGACGTCACCAACAACAAGATCACGCTCGCCATACCCAAGACGGCAGCAAAGACTTCGGGCGGCGCGGCGGCCAGCAACGCTACTGACTCTGCTGCCACCGCTTCCACCGCTGCCACCGCTGCTGGTGACGCGACTGCTGCCGCTGCAACCACTAGTGCACCTTCCGGATCGACGAAGGCAAGTGCAGCAGCCAAGGGAGCGAAAGGAACTGCTGCCGCCGCTGCCACCGACGCCGCTGCCGCTGATTCTGCTGCTCCCGCCGCCAGTGACGTCGTCGCACCCTCAGGATCTACCCAGGCCGCCGCCGCGGCCATGGCTGAAAGAGCCTCCAGCAATGATTCCTAAGTGCTCGGAAGCATGCTCACTGCCCTACTACGGAATGCACCTTTTTTTTGCATACTTTGACCTTCGTGTCGGAACGCCTTGTGGGCGGTTTTCCATTATTTTGTTCTATAACATCCTCTGGCGAGGAGACACTGTACATTAGGACCGCCTAAATACGATCACACCTGTGGTTGGATTTCGAGAACATAAGATGCCGTGTGAGAGTGAAACAATAACATGGGAAGACTTGCGCTACAATAACAATGGAGTATAGGAAAACAAGTAAAATCACAAAAATAACAACGATCAATCAAACCAAACACGATAAAAAGTCAACTCTGAAGAGGCAAGAAACGAAAAGGTGGTCAAAAGTCAACACTTCAAAGAGAAGCATTGTTGAGGTTGCGTAGATGCTGCAGTACTAGATTTACTGAGCCATCTGTCGTCCTAACCGGGATACGCGGAACAGCCCATGATACAGGTCGTTTATCCTGCATCCCGTTATCAGCAATGACACCGAGAAGGGATGCGTCTGGCGCGAGAAGTGAGAGGTCGCCCACTGCGGGTAATGTTGGCGATTCGAGCAAGTCGGAGTCAAGTGATGTAGTCGTACTTGACGATATCAAGGTCGGTAATTGTTGCTCTTCGAGTTCAAAGGTACCAGAATCGCGGCCCGATTTAACTCGCTCGATCCCAAGCCCGATACTAGGAGAACCTGGCGCAGTCGGAAATTGGGTCGAAGGGATAATGGGTGAGCTGTGCCTCCATAGCTCTCGTGAGGATGCCACTGGCGGGGTAAGCGGACCTTTTTGGGCGTCTTCATACGGCTTTGAACACGCCTGCTGATCCACATTTGGTGATCGACAAGTGGACAGATCGACGGTGAGAAAGTCCGCAAACTCGCGTTGGACTAAATCAAGCTGTTCTGAAAGCGTAGTTTCACACCTTTGATGTGGCAAAGCAGTACTCGAGCCCTCAGTCCTTGTCTGCAGAGGTGAGTTAAGGGCGTTACCGATATCGCAGTAGGGTGCTGACAAGGGACTGCCGGAGTTGTGCATGACCAGTGAGCGAAGATAGTTCACTTCGCGCTCCCGTTTGTAATTCTGCGCCTTGAGGAGCTGAATCTGGCGCTGGAGAGAGGCCTTTTCCTTTTCACGTTGCATTTGTGTACTTGCAAGTTCGCTGGTAAGGCGATCGACACGCAGAACCTGAGCTTCTAGCATTGTACGAAGGTGGACTTCGATATCCTCGGGAGTTGGAGAGGATGCTCTAGGGATGGATCTTGCTGTTCTGTGTGTATTTGTCGCACATGAGATTTGTATTTTGAGGCGCGGAGGGCTGGTAGCATTGCCCCTGCTTTCAGAGTGGATTCGTCCCCGTATCGGTGAGGTAATTCGGGCTATTGGTTTCTCATAATCGCTTCGAGGATGCGGAAGTGCAGGAAGTAGAGGAACTACAGAGGTAGTTTGGTTTTCCTTCGGCAACGAAGATCCACTTTTGCTTCGTAAATGGCCTGGAGCTGTATTCGTTGGCAAAACAACAGACATCGGATGGCGCTGTTGCGAGCGCCCAGAATGTAGTGGCACAGGAGGCAAGGGTTCTACTGGAGGTAGATACCTGTGTACCCCATCATCAGACAACTTTGACTCAGGGAGCGAGAACAATAGCGAGGAAAATGTTGGCAGTTTAGGGCCGCTAGGTAAGTCCGAGCTGGAATCTGATTCTAGTTCGGAGCCGACTTCCGTACCTAGAACGCCTTCCAACTCTCGTACAACGGAGTTCGACAGTTTTTTCTTGTGGCGAGCCGAATGGGTCTGAACAAACACAGGGGCTGTACCAGACTCCAGCACACGATTAAAGGAGGGCGGAAGAGGCGCGCGACGTGGGGTAGTGTACAATTGGTCATCCAGCACGGCACTTTCAACCCCTTTGCACGAATCATTTGTGCTTGCTGGCTTGTGCCCTTGATAAAGTGTCTACGGCAGAGAAGGATTCCTTAGTGTAGGTATGGGCTTCTATGAGAATAGTGGAAGACAGCAAGGAGCGAGAGTAGTGACGGGAGCCTACCTTCGTTTCGTTTAGGATCACTGTGCTAAACGCCACTGGTGAGAAATTCACAGGAGGCAAAGACGAATATGACGGCCTCGAGGATGGTGCACTACTGTATGGGAGCTTGGTCGTAAAGCCTTTTTGGGGTCCTCTAAAGGAAAAAAAAAGGTTATATGTGACATATAGACGCCGTAGATAGTTTGCTTACCTGTTTGAAACCGCAGGGACGTGAAGTACTGTTAGCGGCCGCTTAGGTGTATTATGAGGTTTAGGGGTAGAAGCTGTCGTCGAGTGTGATGTTGTGTCCTCATTGATATTCAGAGAGCCAAGTGTCCGCTTGCGATTCAGAAACGGGATACGTTTTTTGGGCTTTGTCAGAGATAACGTTCCACCACGTGCACGCAGAGGAGACGTAGAAGAAGTAGAGGGGATAGGCTGGCGGAAGGAAAGAGGGAAGTCGTTCAGTTCGGACGTCTTTGAACGAAACCGGTTAATGGTGGGAGGAATCATCGCCATCGGTCCCGAGATTTAGAGACAGCGTATAAGAATCAGCCAAGTAAAAGGGAGAATACAGGTAGCGCAACAAGTAACAGTTCAAAGGACCAACGTCTAGAGGAAGGAGGCGTGCGGTTTATTGAGTGGCTGGATTTCTAGGCGTTCATTCGAAATTGAACTTTGAAGTGACTGACATTTATGGACCAAGTTTGGACCGGACGTCTGTCAGATTAGACAAGTGCTTGACATATTGTTCAAATGAACACTTCATTAGGTAATATATGCTAATGGTCTGTATTCATTCACGCCTTTCTGACAATTACAAGCTGTGAATACATTTTATTTAGTTCAGAAGGTTTTGGATGTAACAACAATTTTTTACGCACTCTATTTAATTTCTGTAATACTTGAAGGGCCAATACCGCTTAACACCTCGTATAATCCCTCACCGGTGCGCCGAGTGAGTCTTTCGCTCCAAAATCGCATGATGGGTTCCCATTCGTCCTTGGAACGAGGCATGCCCTCTTCACCTGGTTTTCTGACTTCTTTGACGTGCGAAAACCCCTTGTGGAAAGCAGCAGCCTCCGCCGCAGCAGCCTGTGTCCGACGGTAGACGAGGACTGGCGTAGGGCAAGGATTTGTAGGCGTAGGGTACGATAGCAATGGGCCAGAGACCGTCACAAGCGAGCCAAGCGACGTGCTCTCTGATCGCCACCAGGAGAGGCCAAACTCGACAGCAACAGATCCCCCTTGTGCGAAGCCAAAGAGGTGAACTTCAGAAGCTGACCAACCACAGTCGGTGGTGAGGTGCTTGATGACTTGCTCGAGGAGCGTCAAAGCCGGAGTAGGATCAGGTGCGGCAATGAACTCGCCGAGTTCATCAAACGTGCGGTACCACTGGAAGGCAGGCTCGTCGAGGTACGGAATCCTTGTTTCGGGTGTATGGGTAAGAAAAGCTGGGTACAGCGCAGCAGACTGAAAGTAACGGACTGTTGAGGTGCCCTCAGTGCGAATGTTGCTGTCTGTGGCAGTTTCAGCTGCCTTCCCAGCTGTGCAAAGGGTTTTTGAGTGTCTCCCAACCCATGTAACAGGATGAGTATGTTGGCGTCGGTGCCATCGTCGCTGGCTGCGTATTCGAATGGTACGTCAATCGCCGATCGTTTTGGCGCGGTTTTTGTCTTCGCCGGTGCTGGGGTGTCTCGCAGGTGAATTTCAGAATTGGAGGACATTGTTTGTGGCTAGGCCGACGTTGACCCCTACACAATACAACACAGCACACTACCAGGCGGCGTTAGACAGAGGTAGGGTAACAAGCCGAATCTTATCCGAAAATGTTGAGTACTAGAGACACCACTGGTTGGTGGGAAGGCGGTGCCACGGGTGAACGTGCTTGATGCTCGCCGCGGGCCTTTTCCTTTTACTTGCACTGCTTGCCCTATCCACCACGATTTCCTTCCTGCTTCACGACCATCTTCACGTATACTTACAAACTTCACATAACGCGCATCTCACGACCTCAATCAAATGATACGACCTGTACTTCTATTATTCGCATGTACCTTGCCGCGCCAAGCCCGCGCTGCGACCATCCTCGTGCGCAGAGATGGCGGTACCTCGGTAGCGACATGGGTGAGCAGCGACGCTCGTTGAAGCAGCTCCTGAAGGCCCTTGTAAACTCTCTGCGTGAACAGGTGCCTATTTTGGTTGTCGTAATCGCCATTTCACTGGCAGCAGCAGCGAGCATCGTCCAACGCCGGCGCCACGGACAGGCCCTAGCAACCGCCCTAGCGCGCCCTACCAATCCCCAAACACGCGAGGTCACCGCGGAGCAGTTGGCAGGACGTACGGCAACAGCTGCGGCAACAACATCGAATACAGCCAACAACGGAAATGGAGCAAATCCGCCACGTACGAGACGTCCCCGTCGAACACGCCGCACGCCTAGCCAGATCTCGACAAAATCACTGCCGGCGTATATGGCCGATGCGGGCGACCAAGAACTCGTCATCTATCGGTCAGTATTCACCTGACACAGTCTCCGGCACTATTGCTCAAATTTCCCAAGTGCCCCGACGAACGACGCAAATGAAATGAACACCCTGGACGAAGATGATTCCCCTCGCCCGTCGATGGACATCACTTCTCCACTCATGGCTGAACACAACAATGCCTCCCCAAGCATCCTACCCGAAATTTCACGTACCAGTACCCACATGACCCGTCCAAGTGTCGACACCATTGGCGGTGGGTCAGACGAAAGCAGCACGTCACTACTAAGGAACCAGCAGCCTGACCCACGAGGCGAGGCCCCACCATACACTGAGATTTCGCTCAACGACGAACCTCAGCAGACCCCGCAACGGCGCATAAGCACCATTCGGCGCATCCTTGGAGGTAGTGGGAGCAACTCCAACAGTCCCACAAATACGCGCGAACCCACTCTACCAGCGACCGCTCCAGCCCAGACCACGGCACCGGGTCACCGCCCTTCAGTCAGCATCTCTAGCACACTCCCCGCCGCCTCAGACAGTGGACACACGCGTGGCGCTTCCTCCGGGACCACTGCCTCTGCGCTATCACGCATCGGTTCTCGGCCAACACACCGTCCCTCTCACTCGGGTGGATCCTCCTTCTTCCAGCGCTCGTTGCACCATCTCCGTCCGGCCTCTCCGCCACCGCGCGCGTCGACTTCCTCTGACAACCGGTTGTTACAAGCATCTCCCTCGCTCATCAGTCTGAACTCAATCTCCGCCCCGCTTTCACACACGCTTACGCGCACGGAGATTCAGTTCCCTGCGGGCGGGCCGACGCCTGAACAGATGAAGCTGCTTAGCAGCAGAGAAAGTCTTGGCAGGTTTGGAGTGCCTTATGGAGAGGAGGCGGTCAAGTTTTCGAGGAGCAGGGTCGACGTTGCGGGCCTGCCGCCGCCACCAGAGTTTGAGAGTGTCATTGGTGATCAAGAAAACGAAGAGGGACTACCAAGAGTAGCCTCAGATTCGCCAATATCACCTGCATTAGGCGAAAATACGGGGCCCGAGGCTTCAGCAAATGCCCTGACTTCCGCTTCGGACGGCCCCACAGCAGACGCGTCGCCAGACATCTCGCCAGACTCGAGCTTTTCAGTCTCCACCACTGCAGATGATCAGGTTGAGGTTCCCGTCGTTACCTCTTCTCCGCCCCTTCCCTCCACGACAATACCCTCCATCGTGACACCGCCAACATCTTTCCGCGGCCGCCCCAGTTCACCTAACCGGGCAGACTCGGTGCGATCACATGCGTCCTTTGTAACTGCTACTGGCGAATCGCGTCGGATGTCCATCGCAAGTGCGAACTCGTTTGCTACTGCGCAGGAAAGCGTTGCGGATGGCCCTGAGGTTTTGACTGTTCCCGGTGTTGTAATTGACGGCCCAACACCTATAGGGAGTCCTGAGGGGAGCGATGGCGAGGGAGACGAAACTGAGACTGAAGGAGATGTTGCGCCGGTGGCACTCGGCGAGAGCGGGGGGACAGTTTCGTCACAGAGCAAGGTTCCACGGTCGGCATCGCCTGTGCCCTTATCAACGTCACAAAATGAGGCCTCAGGCACGACAAGCACGAGTGCGCCTGTTGTCGTTTCCGCATCTGCCGCCTAGTGCACCATTTGTTTATTTTCTTTTTTCGAAGAGCAGCCGGCTAATGCGATTAATTTAGTGGCGTTTAGGACTGACTATGGAGTGTCCTGTCTCCTGTGACTCCGTGTTGCGTTTACTTTCCTCCGTTCATCTCATAATATCTAATCCAAAACGGCTCTTTCCCATGCATACTTCATTTCCTTTCCGCTGTTATTGCTTGTTTCATCCCAATGCCTTCAGTTTTGTCACGCATCTTGTTCAGGGCGGTGCTTTCATTTTACCATTGCTTTGTTGACATACATAGACACTCAGCTACCAATGATTATCCTGGTTAGGTAACCTGCCTTCAACAATCACATTTAATTGTCGCTTGTAGTGATTTCCAATGCTGCTGAAGATGGAGAAGGCAATCCTGCAACCACGTTTTAGACTAATACTTAGTCGAGGTGTTTTTGTATTTCCACTACGTCCGTCGACCAGTGGCCAAGCTTCAAGCCAGAGAACTGTGGACTAGGGTAGCTAACAACACTAGGTAGAATTATTAATTAACAATTCAGATTGTCCTAGCTCTCTGACAGTGACTTCCATCTACTTAACTCCGATTCTGTGGCACGGCCAGCTTCCATTTACGAATTCACTTTGCTTGTAACACTTGTATAAACTTCTCTAATTCGGCAAGATATGCGTGACCTAAAAGTTGCAGGCGAAGGAGAGCTGGCAGCCTTCATAGCTCGCCAGCGTAAGTTGCTGAAGCATGAGCGCGAAGCCGAGATTGAACGAACGTCGCTGTTACTGTCAAACTGCAGTCAAAAGCTACTGGAACAGAAGGGTCTTGCACTAGGAAGCTTAGGTATAGCTAACATCGGCATCGGTCTTGGAGGCAAATCGTACGTCGGTTGTGATTTTTCATGCCTGATCATACGGTACTGAAAGCTGAACTTACAGTCTTGTTGAGCTAGAAAGGCCATCCGCATACCACACGTCTCCTTTGTTTCCTCCGCACTCCTTGCGGTGGGAGAGATTTTAAAATACACCAAACATCTTCTTAAACGTCATACAGACCTGGCGACCTCGCACGTATCGAGGAAAATGTGAGCAGTAACGCGACTACTAAAAAGTCGGCAAAATCAGCCAAGAAAGGACCAACGGAATCGTCAAGCAAGGCCGGAAAATCTCAAGCTGTCGAAGGTGTGGTCTACAAGGTACCAAAAACCAGACTTGGAAGGCACTTTTATTCAACCTTTCTCCAGGTTTCGGACACTCGCATCACTATTGTTGTCGATCCCTCCACGCCTGGAGCTGATGATCTCGACTTACCTGATAAATGCCGCATCGTCAAACTTGCGAATAGCGTTACTTATGATCGGTACTGTGATTTTCCCATGCTTTAATGTGCAACAAGATTCGATGCACTGAATGTATAGAATGGATAAGGCCATGGTCACTCTCGAAAAGCTGGTCTTATCGACAAGTTTACCTGTAAGATCTTTTCTTATCCTCGTTTAGATAAGGCTTAATCCATTAATAGGAGGCTGGAAAGACGAGGCAACAAAGAACAAAATTGATCGAAGTTCTGTTGTGCATGTCTCCTCCTTCTGACCCAGTATATCCTAACAACCTCAAATTCTTTGACGAAGCGCTTAATTCTAGTCAACGTGAGGCTGTTAAGTTTGCTTTGGCTGCCCCAGAGGTAGCGTGCATTCATGGCCCTCCAGGTGAGCAAAGCATTAACAATAGAAATCCAATAGAACGCGCTTAACTCTGGTTGTTTTTATAACCAGGAACCGGAAAGACGTATACTCTGATCGAGATTATTCGCCAAATCACGGCCGTCACTGTTAATTCTCGTCCTCAGCGGGTCCTGGTTTGTGGTGCTTCTAATCTCTCTGTTGACAACATTCTGGAACGGCTCCTCGCTCTCCCTGAGACCGCAAAAGCGGCAAGTCTGACCGCAACTCGTGTAGGCCATCCTGCACGAGTGATAGCAAACGACGATGTCCTCGGAGCCACGCTTGAGGCGAGGGCTGGAAGAAGTGATCAAGTAAACAAGTTGTCAATCTCGCCTTTCTTTATATTGATACAATTACTTAGGCGGCACTCGCAAAAGACGTGAAGGATGAGCTTGAGGCTGCACTTGCTGTGCTGTCAGGGAAGGGGAAGGGCGCTAAGGGAAAGGCGCCTCGTGGTGCAGAGAGACGCAAAATGTGGGACGAAGTCAAAGCGCTTCGCAAGGAGTACGTGCTAATCCAAGTCACCTGCGCCTGTTTTAACTGCTGGATCAGATATCGTCAGCGGGAAGGTACTGTTGTCCAGACAGTACTCGGGAACTCACAGGTATGTTCAATGTACTAATGTGAAAACGCCACCAGGCTCATTTTTTTGCTATAGGTTGTTGTAGCAACGTGTCACTCATCTGGAGGACGGCAACTTTGGAGCGAAGAATTTGATGTTGTCATTATTGACGAGGCTACACAGGCAATGGAGCCGGTTCGTTATCCGTTTGTTACTCGGCAGCCTTGTTGCTCAACGGAACGGATCTATGTAGGTGTGCTGGGTGCCCATTTTCAAGGCGAAAAAGTTGATCTTGGCAGGTGATCCGATGCAACTGCCTCCGACCGTTCTGTCTGTGGGTATCAAAAACAAGAGCAACAAGGCCGTCTCAACAAGCGCAAAGCAAGTATCGAAGATTGAATCAGTTGCAGAGACCGTGTCGGTTCATAGTGACGACTCTGAATATGGGGATCTAGCAATGGATTCCAGCGAAGAAGAGGATGCTACAGAAGCTCCAGCTACACCCGAAGCCAAGAAGAGGCCTGCTGCGAAGCGTTTTGCGCAGCTGGTGCCTCCACGTTCTCTCGAGACTACATTATTTGACCGTTTGGAGAAGACATACGGACCAGGGATCAAGAAAATGCTCAAGGTACAATACAGGTAGGTTACATACGTGCTTCGATGATATGGTTGACTAATCCATTTACAGAATGCATTCTGATATTGCCTCTTTCCCTTCTAAGGTTATGTATTCGAATAGACTCAAATCTCATGACACAGTCGCCAAACGCTTGCTCCGAGACTTGCCAAATGCAAATGCGCTCAGTGAAGAAGAAGCGAAAGAGTTGCTCGGCACCCCAATTGTCTTCTTCGACACGGCTGGATGCGAATACTTCGAGCGTCTAGACGGCGATAATGACGAAGGTAGTCGTTGTAACGAAAACGAGGCTATGGTAGTTAAGAAGTGGGTAGAATCTTTGGTAAGTTGTTTAAGTCGCCTTCAAGTTGTGGTGCTAATTATATCACGTCCAGGTCGAAACAGGCATTTTCCCATCTCAGATAGCAGTCATCACTCCGTAAGCTGTCTCTTCCTCTCAATAAAGCTCTCGATTGATGTTCTCCAGTTACCAAGCGCAAGTGACATTGCTCGCTGGCCTGCTTCGTCCGCAATACGGAGCTGAATTAGAAATCGGCTCTGTGGACGGGATGCAAGGACGGGAAAAAGATGCGGTCGTCATCAGTCTTGTGAGGAGCAATGATAAGGCGAGTCGCTTTTTTTTTGCGATTTGCATCCTCGTTGAGTTTACACTACGGTTCCTAGAGAGAAGTAGGCTTCTTGAAAGAAAAGAGAAGGCTCAATGGTGAGCATGCGGGATGGCACGTGCCAACAATTATTGACTTGAACGTTTGAACCCTTACAGTTGCCATGACTCGCGCAAAGCGTAGCCTATGTATAGTAGGAGACTCAGAAACGGTTAAACACGGATCGGCGTTCCTCAAGCGGTGGATGACATGGCTGGAAAGTAACGCTGACGTGCGTTATGCGGGCCCGGAATGATGTGTGCTGTGTCTCAAATCACGGAAGACTGTATAGGGATGTTGCTAAGTGTTGTGCTGCTGCTGTTATTGCTATATCTACATTTATGTTTTGCAGCAATAGAATAAGTGCAAGGCACAATTTTGATTAATTCTATATGAGAGTGTATTCGGAGAGAAAAGGACAGAGAGAAAGTTCGCGCGACAGAAGTATTCGGAGAGTATGCAATGATGCGCGCCTGGACAAGAGCTGATAGAAAAGTGTACGAATTGACGAGCCGGATAAAGATGAGATAGATAGGTAAGAGTGTGAGGAAAGAAAGGAAAACGAAATTTCCCTGCCGCGCTGTCGCCTTTAGTCACGGGGGGTGCCAGACCCCTGGGTTGGGACATGAGAGCCAGTGGGAATCGTGGACGTCAGGCCTTCAGGTGGAGGAGTATGTACTTGGTACATACCTGTGGCGCTGTCCGGTTCTTATCGACTCTGCAGATCTGGAGGTTGAAACGTTCACGATCGAAGGATAGTGCTAAGGCGCCACTAGAGAGGACGCTGATGAGTTTGATGGGGGTAGCGAGGTCCTTTTCGGTTGCGAGGGTACTATTAAATAAGGTCGAGACTCATTTATCCGGCGCGGAGGCGTCGATACTCGAGTCGTACAGAGGACAGCGTTCTGGTCCAGAAACGCAGCACTGCACTAGTTCATGGAGCCTGGGTATCAACGATTACATACGCAAGCTTACCATCAAGCGCTCAGTGCTCAATATTCAATGCAAGAACGCTCACATGAGAATCGCACTTACTCACCGAGGTCCGACCGTGACTCTTCCTTTCACCTGCTTTTGTTCTCAATATTTTTCGAAGCTTGACTTGGGATGACTGTGGCCTTTGTTTTATCGCGATAGGCTATCTAGGCGCCATTGTAGCTTCTAATCTTGGTTGGATCCATCAATGACTCATTGTTGCCAACCACCGCAAAGGCGAATACAAACAAGCATTGACCGAAAGGGATCATATATATATATATATGGTTGCGGACCTAGTATCAATGCACCTATAAGTGCGAATGATTGGCAAGGCAAACCATAAAGGCTCAGAGTCGTTGCTACACTCACTTCCTCGCTACCTCGCTATGCCTCTTGTTCCCATCGGCAGCAACTATTATGGCGGCGAGAGTGACTATCCTCTCTTGCAAGCGTGCGTGCACTATGAACTTGTGGATGTATACCTATCGTGCGCACCTACTACCTGTTGGATTTGAACTACTTCACCAACGTTATTTCATAGCGCTCGAGTTACACAGACCTTCAAGTCCAAAGCCCATGTCCCAACAGAAGTCAAATATGTCTTCCCGCTTCCACCTGACTCGTCAGTGCATGCATTCGAGGCAGTTATCAACCGCACTCGTGTGATCAAAGGAGTGGCGAAGGAGAAGGAGCAAGCGAAAAGGGAGTACGAGCGCGCGAAAAGACAAGGCAGGACCGCGGCATTGCTAGACCAGAAGACTGAAGAAGGTACGCACGACTGAGTGTTACCTTGCGCCTTTAATCACTCTAATCCGACTAAAATAAATTTCAGTGTTTGAGATGAGCTTGGGAAATATCCAGCCAAAGTCCACCATCGACGTTCAGTGAGCCCTTGCTCTGTTTGGAGAGACCCAATCTGTCGCTTAATAGAGCTTTAGCATATCTCTCTTTTCTGTCGTGGAACAAGACGGAACCCCAGATACTCTTCGACTTAGGTTCCCAACTACTATTGCTCCCCGTTATGGTTATGCGCCGATAAATGCGAGTGGTACCACACCCCCAGTGGTCAAGCTGACGCTCAGCGTCACGTCGAGCGCACCAATCCAATCCATCAAGTCCACCTCACACCCCATTGAAACCTTAATGGGTCGCACGACCGAATTTGATACCGCCGAATTCGATCCGATGCAAGCTAGAGTAACTCTCTCATCGAAGAAGTTTCTCGAGGCAGACGTGGTGGTCGTCATTCGCTGTAAGGGTCTAGATCGACCCCGATGTACCGCCGAGCTGTTCTTGCCCGAAGAGGGTGCGGAAGAGCCCACAGAGGCGTATGCGCTTACAATTGTCCCCAGGTTCGAGTCTGCTATCATTCCATGTCAGGGTGAGTTCACGAAACTCGTCTGAAACAATCAAGTCGAAAACATCCTTTTAGAGTACATATTCCTCGTCGATAGAAGTGGGTCCATGCATGGGCATAAGATGGATGCCGTGCGCTCGGCACTGCGAGTAGGTGACTAAGCATCACATTTATCAAGGCACTAACCCGCTTTTATCACAACTTCAGATTGTACTGGCTTCTCTCCCTACTTCAAAAACTGCATTCAACATTGTTTCGTTTGGCTCACACTATGATTCCCTTTGGTCATCAAGCAGAGATTACAACACAGAGACCGTCAAGGAAGCCATGCAACATGTAGATGACATGATTGCAGATTATGGCGGTACAGAAATTTCTCGTGCAATTAGTGGGGCGGTGGGCTTGCATACTCTCGAAGTAGACAGACCTACGGCAATATTTTTGCTGACTGACGGCGAAGCGTGGGATTTAGATGGAGTTTCTATCCGTGTTCGGCAACATATGGATGAGGCTAGCCTCACAAGTTCTCCGTTGAAGTTCTTCTGTATGGGTATAGGAAATACTCCGTCGAAGGTACGTTCAACAATTGAGACCCCATCCGTCACTTCAAGTACTAACCCTCGCGTCTCAGGCGTTGGTTGATACCATTGCCAGAGCAGGTAACGGCGTTTCCCTGTTTGTTCAAGAAGACGAGGACGCAAGCGCCAAGTTAATCACGTTGCTCCGCGCTGCGCGTAGCGAACCTGTGCAAAACCTCCAAGTCGACTGGGGCATAGGCACTAGTTCTCCTTCGGCCACACTCGAGCTCGAGGAGGATTTTGAGCTCATACCTCGCATCACGGAGAAAGCACCTTTGAATATACCTACAGCCCGACCCATCTCGCTATACGATGAATCAACAGCTGCTAGCGAGGGGAACGAGCAATTGGGACCCTCTCCTCCGCCACCCGTCGTCCTAGCTCCTCCACCTCGCCTTCAACAAGCACCCTCTCTCCAATCTCTTCCGCCTCTCTATTCCGGTTTCCGCTTCAGCGTTTTCGCCATTGTTCGTCGAGATGGCAATTCGGAAGAAAAGCCTAATCGACCCCGCTGTGTACGCATCACTGGGATGGTTGGTGACCAGTTGGTGACGCAAGAGCTACCCGTTCATATCCATTCACCATCGACACATTCCGGAACCAGCACCAAATCCTTGCACGTTCTCGCTGCGCGCGCAATGATAAGAAGCTTTGAAGACCGCGCCCCCATGTCCGCTAAAGACAAAGCCGAGATTTTGCGTCTTGCCGTGCGCTATGGTCTATCGAGTTCACAGACATCCTTCATAGCGGCTGAAGACATCGTGCCTGACACGATTGGCTCGGAGTCACCAATAATCTCTGACGTGCCTGATGCTGACCCCGTACCAGTTGCAGCGGAGACGTATGGTCGAGAACGTACCGTGTACTTGTCAGAGCCCGAGTCGTCGCACACGGCGTCGTGTCTACCGAGATGAGGTTGGGAGGACGGCTCATCTCAGTCGTAGTCCAAGTCCAAGCAGTCGTGAGAGACAAGCAAGTCGTCACCGGCCCCCATCTATCGTTTCGGAAAGGTCGCACAGCCCATCAAGCCTTCACGAGGAACCACGACAGATCTTCATCACGCAATCCTGTTGTATTGGCGCGCCGGAAAATGCATTTAGCCGTCGCTCTCGTCGTTCACGTTCTCCCTCTCGCATTGCTATCGACGATTCTCAAGAAGACGGCCGCTCACGCCGCTCTACTTCCCCAGTTCATACAGTATACACAACTCGAGACGATAGACGCTCTCTTCATTCTCGTTCTCCCACTCGTATTGTGATCGAAGGTTCTCGAGATGATGGTCGCTCACGTCGTCCTAACTCACCTGCTCGTACGGTGTACATAAATCGAGAACAATCACCAAGCCCCAGGCGCTTGTATAACTCTCCGCCAAGTTCAACAGGAATTCGTGATTATTCCGCAGATCATTCACCACGTCGTCGGCGAAGGCAACGCACGCGTTCTCCAGGCGGTATATCGTACTATCTTACAGACAGTAGCTACTTGCCATTACACGCGCGGTCTCGCTCAACTAGTGCTCATAGTGCAAGTTCCACGAGGGCTGCTTATTGTGCACCTTTTGCTGTTCCCGTGGGGACACCGCACTCCCCAACACATATCATCATAAGCGACACTCCTAGTCCTCACTCGCACGGAAGCGCCTACCGTCCCCCTTCTCGAGAATATGCAGATAACGCCATGTGGTCCGAGTCGTCAAGTATATCATCTGGTTCACCTCCTAGTCTTGAGATGGTACGTCATCTTTGTGATTTGAAGCTGCTGGTGTGTACACAAGCCAAAATTTCTTGACCGTTTGGTCTATCCAGAGTGAAGCTTCATCACGGTCTTCCGTTTCACGTGCTCGGAGAGTATGTCGGAGGCGTTACCAGATGCCAGAGAGGTTATCATGCTTTACTTATCAAAATTAATTTGGTATGCTGACTTCGCCTTGCCTGCTATAGAAGCCAATCCAGAAGCCGGTCCAGGTGTCGATCCAGAAGTCGGTCCATGCAACGATCCAGAAGCCGGTTCACGCAACGATCCAGAAGCCGTTCCATGCAACGATTCAGAATCCCGTACAGGCACCGGTCCAGCAGCCGGTCTATGCAACGATCCAGAAGCCCATACAGGTGTCAATCCAGCAGCCGATTGAGAAGTAGATATCCTGTAGAGCCCGCAGATGCTTCTAGCACAATGGCCAGGCTTGCTCAATTACAGCGTGTGGACGGCGCCTTTGATCATTTCGAACAGATATACGCTCTAGTGGGTGGTGCTGACCCTAAAGGTCGCTTCGATAACTTTCGTTCTCGGCCAGAAGATGATGCCCAACTGCACCAGCGAATTGGGTTATCTCCCTCGTCACTCAAAAAGAATGGTGCCACGAATGAGGACAAAAAAACGCCCGAAGTTGACATCCCCCACACGGAAGGCTCTTCCAACTCAAACCAGTACGAGAATGCCGTCTATGCTCAGGAGCTGCTCTCAGCTATAAATACGTCTCCATGGGACGTTATTGAGACGATTTGGACGACCTTGCTTGTGCTAGCATATATGGAGATCAAACTCGCGGATGAAGTAGACATGTGGGTGATCATGGCCGAGAAGGCAAACATTTGGATCATCAGCATTACGGAAGTTTTACCACCGATTACCTCAAGTTCAAAGGGCGACTTGGATACTGTCACGTTTATACGCATGATGGAAACTGAAGCCAGAAAGATCGTTGAAGAACTTCAATGACAAATGAAGGACGATGCATATCAAATATCATGTACACTTATATAGCGATTGCATGATGACTATCATATTAAAAGTAAAAGAGATCGATAAAGGAATGCCATATATCTTTTGGCCGCCGATTACGCGAGACAAGCGTTCGCCGATTAAACCAATGTGTGAGTCCGGGGATGTAATCCGAATGCCTAGCCATATCATCTAGCAATGCAACAGAACCATGGGGTGAGTCTCTGTGAGATTATATTTGAGCTCAAAATTTCATCTTTCGAATCAGAGGTTGGGCCGCGTCCTACCTGTCTTTAGCTTGTAGCACCTGTAATGCTCTTCGAAGTTCCACTCTGGCGTTGTCAACAGCAAACGTGGATGAAGCCCCATCGAATCGAATGTATTGCAAGTTGGGGAACCATACAAGCAATCTCGAAGCTAGCTGTACTTTATCACTTGACGGGAGGCCATCCAGGCACAGGTCTATGATATAGGGCGACAACAATGCGGGCTCTTCGTCAAGTAGGCTATCGCCTAGGCGAAGGTAAAACGGCAGCAGAATTGCATTTGGATTGCGTGCAGTAAGAAGACGGATTGTTTTCAAAGAGAGGGAAGGTCTTCCCGCTCTTTTGATATACGAGAGGGAGGGAAACTCGGCGCACCACTTCAGAATTGTGGATTCTGTAACACGATGGACGATGAACGGGAACATGACTCTCTTCAGGCTGATCATTCCTGTGAGGGAGTGAAAAATACTGACAAACTCCTTGGTGCTGATTCTCAGATAGTCGAGTAGATAAGTGTCGGCGTGACGAATGCTGATAGACTCAATAACCTTCTGGGCGGGATGTAAAGATAATTGTCCTAAGTGTCCTGTGATCGTGTCCAAGGAGGGTAACTGATCAAACGCAAGGTCAACGACCTGCAGCTTCTCGCTGGTTATGCGAGCAAGAAACGTTGTGAGAGTAGATAGACACACAGCACGACAGGATAATGTTTGCAACTCTCTGAAGAGATGAGCAGGAAGTGATGAAGGTTGCCATTCTGTGACCCAACATCTCATGAAGTCTAAATGAGGCAAGGTTCCCAGACTTTCGATGGCATCCTTAGAGAGTGGTACGATGACCGAAACGTAGCGCAAATTAGATAGACTGGCAAGACTGCGGGAAAGGCCGACGTCCAGTGGGTTGCCGGGTCCAGGTGGTTCGGTCCCGTCCTTGAGAAACCAGGACATTAATTCCACTGGCTTGAGAGGACCATCGAAAATGATATGCCCAAGATGCGGACAGTCACCCGAAAGGCTGTTGACCATATCACCCGGTTCGGGAGCGGAAAAGGGTGGAAAATCCCTGTTTATGACGACTTCAAGAGTAAGTAGGCTGGAGCACCTGCATCAGGCAACGAATGCGGCACAAAGAGGCCTATGAAGCCAGCTTTGCTCGAATCTGAAACTAACAAGGTTGGGGAATATAAACGCTTTTTCGAAACAAAGAACCCAGCTCATGAGCACGGAATCATCGACGGTCGCGGGTATTCTTTCGCCACTGGGCAATTTTATGAGTTCCGAGTTTCCTTCAAGGCAAAGCTCTTTAACACGACCAGCGTATTTATGAAACCTCGGTCCTAGTTTGGCTGATGTTAATTTTTTGCTCGTTCTTCTCATGGTCTTTAACATAGGGGCTTATGTATCAGCGCAAGCATAAATGGGTCGGTCAGCGAAACGCAGCGCTCACAATGCAGCGGCTTCTCTCATAGCGGGCTCTGTCAACCCTGAGTACTGCTTCGTACTCGTCCCATAGTTTCTGCGGCATACACATAGCGAGAGGCCTCAAGCTCTCAAGTCTGAACAACAGCTTGTTCAGAGCTATCTCAGAGAGGTATCGATTGGTCCGAGCCCATGCCGACAAAGTGGATGGCGCCTTCGTCAGTTTGACGATGAACTCCAGAACATCCAGAGGTAGCGACACTCCCATTCTGCGGTCTGCAAGCAAGTCCGAGCGTTGGTTGATCAGTAGGTTGATTGCCAGGGGGGGGGGGAAGTAGCATCATGCATCATTTCTTGTTGATTTCTCTCCAGAACTCCGTCAGGGGCTTCTCATTTCCCACGGATACACGGTAGCCGTAGCCGTAGACTGGACGATCCGAGCTTGTGTTTGACAGCCACTGCCTGGCCCTTCTTTCCAGAACCCCATCGAGTTCGAATTGCCGACGATCTTTCAATATTTCAATGATACCCCGTGTGCACGATCGCTGCAAGTTGTATTTTGTGACACATTTGATGGGTAAATTCAAGGTAAATCCAACGTCAGCCTCGGAAGTTTCTCCGAAACGGGTTGATCACACACTGGGGACGAACAACAAAATCGTTTTCAATGTTATGATCGGTTTTGTTGATTTATTTATCTGAAGATAATCTAAGGACTGTCCTTTACCTGCATATGTGACTCACCCAATTGCTATTTAGGGACATTCGAAATTGGAGAACTTTGATTCATTACTGAGAGTTACAGACAAAGGAGTACCGCGCCCCTAGCACGTGTCTCTCTTTGTTCTCAACCACCACATACACTCGCACACAACTTATGAGCTTTCGAGGAGATCGTGGTCGCGGTGGCGGTCGTGGAAGCCGCGGAGATCCAACAGGAGGTGGTGAAGGTGGAGGTTATCATGGGGGAGGTAGGGGTGGTCCCCCTGGTGGCGAGCGCGGTGGACGCAGCAGTTATGGTGGCGACCGTGGGGGTAGCCGAGCAGGTGCTCAGGGGGGGCATCGTGCAGGCGGCAGGGCTGCGTACCCCGGTGGTCGGGGTCGAGGACGCGGAGGAGGAGGGTGAGTGTTCTCGACCTTTGCACGTATTGAAACAGTCAGGCCAACACCTTGTTTTCAGGATCTTTAACCCACCCGGAGCACCCTCTGAGATAGACAGCCGTTTGAGAGACAACTCTGAGAGCGCTTTAATCACAGCTTTCCAAAATTTACGCTTCGACACTGGAGACATACCGATGCGCCCCGGCTTTGGTATTAAAGGAACAGCCATCAAGGTATGGTCAGATTCGACGCACAAATAGCTTTATGGGTTTGTCTGATTTACCTTACTTCAGCTGCGCAGCAACTTCTTCCCCGTGAAAGTCCCCAAGTCGAGGGTGTTCCATTATGACGTGACGATCTCGCCTGCGGCAGGAACTGCTTCTGGACGAGTGCGCCGCAGAATCTGGGACTTGGCCGAGAAGCTGCCTGAGTGGGCTGATCGTGGGCTTGCTGGCCATGTCGCGCACGACCATGGCTTCAAATGTGTCGCCGCTAGAAAGCTCGAGGAGAACCTGGAGCTAAACGTGGATTTCTATGATGAAGATCAAGAAGCACCACCTGCAAGTGGTGGCAGAACTTACACCCTCACATTCCGCTTTGTGACAGAATTGAGTATGGAAGAGATTGTGAGGTATGCTTCACTCAGAAATTGAAGGGGTATAAATACTAAATTACAGACGACGCAGTTACTTGAATGGCGATCCTCAGTACCGCAAACACGATCTGAGTCCCGTCCTTTCCGCTTTTAACCTTATCCTCTCGTCACACGCCGGTCGTTCTTCTGGCGGAGGTGGAATTGAGGTTGGGCGCAACAAATTTTTCTTCCCCAATGTCACTCAGCAGAACACGGATCTTATGGGAGGGTTGGAGGCATGGAAGGTGAACCTTTGTTTCAACTCATGTTTTATCTACTTATAGTGTACTTTTGTCAGGGATTTTACACTTCCGTGCGCCCGTCATGGAAGCAACTACATGTAAACGTCAACGTTTGTACCACAGCATTCTACAAGACAGGAAACCTTGCAGTACGGATGAAGGAGTTTTATGACTCAACTTTTGGAGCGCGCTACGGCAGGTTTCTGTGTAAAGCACCTTGTCTATCTCAGCTGACAATCTTCTATGCAGACGCATTCGTTCGTGGTTTGCGTGTGCGGACGACACACCTCAACCACAGAAAGACCATTAAGAAGATTGCAAAGCAAACCGCAAGGCAATATAGGTTCAATGCTGATGGGTACGGAACGGTTTCCGTCGAAGAATACTTTGAGAAAAGTACACCTATTCATCACTTGTCTGTGACTCAGACTAACACACAACTATAGAGTATAAGATTGTTCTTGGGTATCCGGATCTTCCTCTCATCGACGTCGGCGGGCAGAACACAAACTTCCTACCTGCCGAAGTCTGCGAGATTCTGCCCAACCAAGCTTTCAAAGGCAAATTGAGTGACGTACAAACTGAGAAAGTGGGGCTCTTCCGCACTCTCTCCACTGCAAAAGATCCAATTCTGAGGGGAGTGTGCAGATGATTTCCATTGCTGCCAAACCTGCGAACATGAACGCCGAGTTCATCACCGGTCCAGGTCTAAACCTGCTGGGCTTCAAGACAAAGCAAGATCCGTTGTCTGCCTTCGGTGTCGAAGTCGGGCCGCACATGGCGGTCGTACCCGGTCGCATCCTCAGTAAGCCCACCCTGCAGTATTTCAACAGCCCGCAGGTAGCGGATGATCGTGCGAGCTGGAACCTGCGCAACGTCAAGTTTCACCGAGGGGGCAGGCTCGAGCGCTGGGCGGTGTTGCTCATCAAAGACGGCAACAGCCGTGACGAGTTTGCCAGCGTAGATGACCCTGCACTGAACCAAATTATAACGGGCTTCTCGAACATGTGCGCGACGAGCGGAATCATAGTCGATAATCAGCCGCCGCTCAAGCTCGTCGCACAGCTTCCTCCAAAGTCTCCACAGGACCTGACTCGCAGCGAAGCTATCAAAGTTATCAACGCAACTGTGTTGTCCCTCCAGCAAAGGAAGCTTCCGAAGCCAAAGCTCATACTCGTGAGTATTTGCTCTCCTAAAAACACTTAGGGGATTATCCGCGTGCTGACATTCGAACAAGGCACTCCTGTCAAATGGGGACAAACACATTTATGCTGGCCTGAAGGCGCTTTTCGACACTCACTATGGAATTTCCACTGTTTGCGTTCATCAGGCCAAGATTCGAAGGGATAGGGGGCAGCCGCAGTTCTTTGCCAATGTCGCTCTCAAGTATGGCCTTTTATTTCTCTGTTTTTTATGGTGTATTTCTGATTGGAAACTGTTTAGAGTAAACATGAAGTTGGGTGGCGTTAACCACGTGCTAGACCAGCGGAACATGGTTTGGTTGAACCAGCAGCCGACTATGGTTGTAGGAATGGACGTCACTCACCCTGGTAAGTGTTCCGGCAATCGTGTCGTTGTCACATCTAACACATGCGTTTGTCAGGTCCGGGAAGTATCAAATACACTCCCTCGATTGCTGCCGTGGTTGCTAGTAGCGACGGCCTGTTTGGACAATTCCCTGCCAGTCTGAGCATTCAGAAATCCCGAAAGGAAGTACGTCTGTTCCATAT
Source organism: Waitea zeae (assembly GCA_037855215.1). Lineage (NCBI taxonomy): Eukaryota > Fungi > Basidiomycota > Agaricomycetes > Corticiales > Corticiaceae > Waitea > Waitea zeae. The sequence continues at coordinate 21,260 of JAZHGK010005667.1, forward strand.
TTTATTTTATTTTTATTTTTATTTTTTTTTAAAAAAACTGATATCGCTGAACCCTTTTGCAAGATGATTGAGCGCCTCGATGAGCTGATGATCGAAAGGTTTGAAGAGTACAAGCTTATGAATCAAGGCAGACTCCCACAGCGCATCGTCATCTATCGAGACGGCGTGAGCGAGGGCCAGTTCGACATGGTACTTGCAGCCGAATGGCCGCTGATCGTTCAGTCGTTCAAGAAGTATAGCAACGCCAAACAATCATACAGACCCAAAGTTACCATCGTCATCTGTGGGAAGGTACGCCAATGCGTTGTCCGTGTTGTAGAGAGGTGCTCAAGCTCGATCCTCCAGCGCCACCATACCCGTTTCTTCCCAACAGATGCCCAGTTTGCCGATGATAACGGCAACCCGAAGGCGGGGACCGTCGTTGACCGCGGTGGTGTGTTGATATGTTTCACTTCAATGCCTTGGTACAGAGGTACTGAGCGATTGTCACTTCTTTCTCAGTGACGTCCGTGTACGACTTTGATTTCTTCCTCCAAGCGCACGGCGGGCTGCAAGGGACGACCCGGCCGTGCCACTACTACGTTGTCAAGGACGAGAACGGGTTCAACGCGGACACGATGCAGACGCTCACGCACGAGGTGAGCTACCTGTTCGCACGGGCGACCAAGGCGGTCTCCCTCTGCTCGCCGGCGTACTACGCGGACATCGCGTGCGAGCGGGGGCGGTGCTACCTGCACCGGATGCTGCAGGGTTTCGCTGGCGCGGCTGGGAGCGGGACGACGGTGTCCGGGGCGTCGCAGGCGGAGGAGGAAGAGCGAAAGGTGCTCGAGGAGGCGCGCCTGTTGTGGGGTAGCGGTGTTCACAGAGATCTCAGGGTGAGTCACCTGGGCCACCTCTTTCTCTCTCTCTTTTTTTCCCTCTGCGGTCACAAGAAAATAACATTCTGACGATGCATGTGCAGCGCACCATGTTCTACCTGTGATCACAACCACATTTCCTTGGTTGCCAGGAGTTGGCTTCTGGCACACGACCGGAGTAACGGAACGCCCACTACCGACTTCTTGTTTCTTGATTGTAGCCTTGCTGTAACTTGTACCGGTACTATACTCGACGTTCTTGAAGTGTATTGTATTGTTAAATCCGGCTATTGCATATTCTTGTGGAATCATGGGATCCGTTTGTATATATATATATAGATTGGCATTAATTGCTGATTGCAAACGCTTGGGAAGTGATTGGCTTACGAAAAGTGAATTGCTGGCATGCTATGTCGTTGCACGCGTTTTATGAACGAAGGAAGATCAAAATTAAAGTTGAACTAACATTTTTATTGAGATCTAGACTGAGATCGTGTAAGACATCAATGATACACGTGTGCGTTTTCTGAACATTTTTGTGGTCCTTTCAAAAAAAGAGTCCCAATGATGTCGATTGGCCCAGGATGGGGGAGTCACGATGGGTCGAACGCTCGGGCGGGGGCACATCGACCACACAATCGCTTTTGATCTCCCCCCCCCCCAGCTCTGGACCATGCACAGACGATGACGTCCTCGAAGACGCGGTCTCTGATCCTTTATAACAAGGCGAAAGAGGCGAATCTTATCGAGCCCATCCGTCCCCGCCCTGCACGCTCACCGTCGTCCTCAGTGTGTCCTCGGAAACGCTCATCAGCCCTCCCAGCGCGTTCATTTCATCAGCCAGGCCGCGCTCATTTTTCGTGGAAAGCGCGGAATCCTCGTGTGCCTCGTGTTCCCCAGGCGTTCCCTGACGTTGGCCATTGTTCCCATAGCCGTTTCCGGCGAGCGCCATCCGTTCACACCCCCAGGACAGACGAGAACTATAAGGGCCAACCCAGCCGTCCTTTGTTCAGGGCGGCCTTCGGAAGGGCACATATGCATCGGTCCGCGTCCATCACCATCTCTATTGCCGCCTCCTCCTCTCCTCCTACCCCTTCCTCCGCCCTCAGCCTCCTCCGCTCCGCGACCTCCACCACCATGCGCTCCTCCGCCGCCAGCTCCCGCCACTCCCGCCACGCCCCGCGCCGCTCCCCCGACACCCTCCCCGCTCACTGGCTCTGGCGCTCCAACCTCCCGCCCCGCTCCCGCGGCCCGATGGAACCGATGTTCGAGCTCGTCGACCAGCGGAGGTCCTTCTTCGGCGTGGGTGAGATCATTGGGGTCATGACCAACGTGAGCGCGCCCGAGTGACGAGTCCCCCCCCCTCTCTCTCTCTCAACTGCCGACGTCTGTTTGCTGACGAGACGCCTGCCCTATCTAACCCACCTATATGCGTCCCACCTCCCTCAGCCCGCAGAGACCGTGAGGTCGCTGACCGAGTCCAAAAAGCTCCTGGAGGAGGCCAGGCAGGACATTATGGAGCAGCGCGAGCGCGCCCAGATCCGCCCCGCCCACACCTTCTCAAAACTGCCAGGTTTCTTCCCCCGCCCGGCCGAGGTCTCCGCGCTCAAACGGCTCCTGGAGGGCGACATGAGCTTCACTGTGCTTTTCGGCGCGAGTAGCGTAGGCAAGGTACGTCTCTCTCTCGATCGTTCCCTACGTCACCCCCATGAAATTCGACCCTAACTCATTCGTCGACGAACCTAGACCGCACTCTTGCGCCAAGTCCTCTCCGAGCCAGACTACCATGTGCTTCACTTTGACCTGCGCATTGCCGGTGCGTAGCTCTTCCCTCCCCCAAAACTTCCCATCCCATCGACTGTCGTACGACCCTTTGACCCTTTCTGACCGCTCGCGTGTCATTGTAGGTTTCGCGGACCTCTCCTCCCTCTACTCCTCCCTCTCCGCCCAAATGGAGCAGTACTTCGACCAGATCGCCAAAGAGCCCGGCTACAAGGACTTTGAGAAGGAGGCCTGGCGCTTCAAGCACGACCGGCTCGACGTCGAGAGGCGGACGACGAGCCTGCCCCCCGAGCTCGCGCACGTCAAGACGAGCGACATCGCCCGGCTGATGGAGCTCTTCCAGGGCGCGCTCGTCAAGTACTGGGAGGTCGAGCCGCCCGTGCCGGAGGAGGAGCCGCTGCTCGAGCCGCCGAAAAAGTCCCGGCGGGCGGCCGCGCGGCACAGCGCGGAGAACTCGGAGTGGACGCACGTGAACGTGGACATGTCGGAGACGGCGCCGGCGCCGTCCGCGGTGCACCAGCGGGGGCCGGAGGAGGCGCAGCCGGCCGAGCAGCTGCCGAAGGAGAAGGAGAAGGAAAAGGAGAAGGAGGGGGTGAAACGCAAGTGGAGCAGCAAGATCTTCGGCAGGAGCGAAAAGTCCGGGAGCTCGGCCACGGACGTCGACCCGAGCGCGACGACCGACGACGGCGGGACGACTGTCGTCGGCCACTCCACCACGGAGGACGACGGCCACACGGCGGCGTCGATGCCGATGCCGACCGTGCCTGAGGTGCGCGCGGAGAGTCCGGAGGAGATGTACGTCGCGCGGGAGGAGACGGAGGAGGAGCGGGCGGACAGGGTGAAGAAGGAGCAGGAGGCGAGGAGGCCGAAGAAGAAGATCCCGGTCATCTTCTTCGACGAGGCGCACAAACTGTGAGTCGGGGGTCGTCTGTGTTCTTGCTCCTGTTTGATGAGAGGGAGACGCTAACGATTGGAATGGGAATGCGTAGGCCGGCGCTGATTCGCTCGACGGACGCGATGAAGTGCCTCCTCGACTCTATGCTCGTCCTCACGAAGCAAGACCGCCTGTGCCACGTCGTGCACTCCACGAGCGACCCGTTCTACCAGACTTGGCTGCGCCAGTTAAACATCATGCAACACTGCAAGGTGAGAATTTGAGCAAATCCGCTTTTCCCTCTGCGCATCGAGTTGAGACTTAAGTGCGGCTATTCGTAGATCGTGACCATCGGTGACTGCTCCAAGCAGGAGACGCGAACCTTCTTCGACGAGCACCTCATCTCTCGCGTGCCAGAGTCATTGCGACCTGGCCTCAACTTTGAAGAGCTGTACGCTGCGTTTGGTGGAAAACTCGCACACTGGTCTGACTACATCACGGACTACGGTGCGTCGCCATCAGTTAACGTTCGCGGTTTCATGCTAATGAAACTTGCCGCTCAGTCAATTCCAACGGATGGCATAGCAGTATGTCCCGCTCAGTTATCGTTTTTTATTTCGCACGCTCATCGGCGCCACAGTCAAAAACAGCACCCACTTCCTCCAAGCCCACGCCCTCCTCAACCTCCACATCATCCACTCCTCCCAACTCCCCGCGATGAACAGCCAGAACCGGGACTCGACCTCAGACCCGGCGGCCGGCAATCCCGCCGTGAACCCGGCGATGGCGCAGGGCTTCAAGATCTACTCTCCGATCTCGAACCAGAACCCGCACGCGCTCGGCGGATCCATCGGCCTCGACGGCGGGACGGACGCGCCGCAGATGAACGCCGACTTTTCGGCGACGCAGCTGCTGCGGGTCATGAGCCGGCTGAGCCAGCCGAGCGTGCGTAGCCTGTCGTACTTTGCGCTCTGTCGGGACATGGGCGTCGGCCCCGTGGACGGGATGGTCAAGGGGAGGATACTGGAGTGAGTTGTGAACTGGCCTCAGGGAACAGAGCTATTTACTGACCGCCGTTTTTCTTCTTTTCTTTTTGGCGTTCAGACTCAGGTGGACGGAGGCCATCACGTACGAAGGTGAAGACCGCCCCCGCCGGCCCCCTCGGCTGCGCACCTACCCTCCGTCTGTGGCGCCAACGGCCTCTATCGCGCCGGCCACGACGCCCCGGTTCCAGCCCCAGTCTCTCCACGTGCCGAACGCGAGCTCGCAGACGGCGGTCGACCAACAGGAGGGCGCAGACTGGGTGCCGATGCCGCCCGAGGATGAGATGTACGAGGACGAGGAGGAGATCGTCGTGGGCCCCGTCTTGGTGCCGACGACGCCGATTATGCGGTACGCGATGCGTGAGGTGAGTGTCTAATGATGCTCCTTCGTCTTCTATATTTTTATTGATTTATTGAATAGGTCGTCCAAGAGTACGAAGACGTACAAACGGTTTCAGAATATGCCTCCCTTACCGATGTGGACCCTGAAGAATACTAATTGCTTTTCATTCTTGCGACATACTTCAAATTGATATCCCACTTTTTTGCCATATTTAACGCCGGTCAATTTAATTCATCATTCATTTCTTGTTTCACACTTTCACCACGCTCTCTCTTTGCTTTCCATGATGCTGGATCTGGTCGATAGACACACACGATAGTCATAATGACGAATTTTGAATTGTTGCATATGTCGTTGACGATCTAAAATGCAATATACAGTACATTATTCTAGACCCGCACGACGGCACGTCTACTTTGGCCTCCACTACCAGTTCTGTCGCCCATCGTTTCTGGAACGATGGTCCATTATGCTTACCAGTTTCTAGGCCTCTGGTTGTGAGCGAGCCGTGAGTTGGACAGATTGTCAAAAGTGGGTGATCTTTACTATCGTGTGACCAGGTATGGATATACATATATGACACGCAACCATAAGTCAACTTGTCACGACTCACGAGTCCCTGTTTGTGAGAGTCAGATCCCTCTACTCGTGTAGTTTCATCTTAGTGATATGAGAGACGAGAAAGAGGTTATTAAACAAGTCACAGAGTCCTTGTGTCCACCAGAAATTGTTAACCATTATATTGAGTGAATCCAAGAGCGGACCAACCAATTCGGAAAGGGTACTTAGTTCAGGCGAATTAAACATGCCGACCAAAAAGTCTAGAAGATGAAGGGTGTTTGACTGATTATCTATCGATACCTTCTTGCCATATCCCTAACAAGGCGCATTGGCGGTCGTCGAATCGACCCATCTTCGTCTTCTTCATCGTCGACAATTAGATCGTCGTTCGCCAAGTCAGAGTCCTCTGCATTATCTTCACCGTCATCCTCGCTTCCGTCCTCCTCTTCTTGGTCATGCTCAGAGTCAGAGGATAATACGATAGGTGCGCTCGGTCGGCCACGACCTCGTAAGTTTTGTCGGCCGGCTTGGACGATCTGACCATTATCCGAGTCATCGTTCCCATCGTCCTCATCTTCAGTATCGACATCTACGACATTGAGGCGATAGTTGCGTCCAGCCCGGGCAGGCTGACGAATGTTCTCTTCATCTTCGCTCTCGGCAGCAACATTGATCTCTGCTTCATGTGGGGCTGCGTGGTGATCATCCTCATCGTCGATGAAGCTGCCTCCATACTGCGAAGCTTCGTCCTCCGACCGCTCCTCTTCTTCGTCGAGATCATCTCCATCTCCTTCCGAATCGTTGGTCGCCTGAATTTGGGCACGGCGGGCCTCCTCCCGGGTCAAAGGAGCAGGTTGACGTCCTCGCTGCTGAGGCGCGCGGTGGGGGCCAGGAAGTCTGACCTGCACGTCGGAGTCCCCGGAGTCGTCCTCGATATCGCTCGAGTCAATTGTTGACCCATGCGAGCCACCTCCGTACTCCGCGTACCACAACTGGTCTGCGTTGGGACCCGGGCGGAGAACGCCCCGACCGTACTGCTCCATGTAGTCGTCGACATCATCTTCGTCAAGCTCTCGCAAAAGTTGTGCTTCATCGTCTTCATCCTCGTCGTCAAACTCCATCCAACCTTCAGGAGGCGCGAACGCGTTGAAGTCGTTATCGTCGTCGCCATCCACACCGATATGGGCCGGATAGGGTCGCTCGCAGCCCGTACATTCCCCATCGAAGATTTCGTGCATGCAGTCGTAGCAGCGCCAGACGTCGTCTTCTTCGTCGAAGATACCCATATCTCGCTCGCGCTGTCCCGCCGCAGCGCCATAACGGCCACGGGCTTGACTGAAAATATTGTCCCACGGGTCTGCATTTGCGGGTGCCTGACGCGCTGCGTCAGCATGGTCAGGGAGCACGACCGGAGCTTGCTCTCCTGCGACGGCAGCGTTTTCACGTGTAGGCGGCGGCGCCTGTTGCTCCACAGCTCGCCTATCAAACCCTGGGACGAGTCCGCTCTGTGCAAGGGTGTTGACCATGTCTTTGATGATCCACACTTCAGCCGGCCGTTCAACGACCTCAGCTCGACAATGAGGACACGTCTTTTTCCTTCGCCAAACGGGCCGGGGAGGGTGTCGCTCGCCCTCACCCTCACCAGGCGAGTTGAACCACCGAATGAGACAATCATAGCAAGTGACATGACCACATGGGGCTAGAGCGTACGGTTTGAAGAGAATGTCCAGGCATATCTGACAATAGAGAGATTGCGACAAGGAGCTGAGGGTGTTTTTATGCTGTTCAAGCGCCTTTTAGGGCATTAGTAGATGAAGGAGCGTAGATGCTGGCACGGTTAACATACGTGTGAGTCAGGCGACCGCAATGGTGCTTGCTGATCAAGCGACAAAGTCTGACTCAAAGAATTGGATGAAAACCGCTCTCCTTGGTCAATTGGTGTTGATTCCAGGGCTCGTGACTTGCCCTTATCAATGCGCGTAGGGAGCTGATCAATACACGTTAGGACTATCTCGGATTTAAGAACTAGATATTCGTACGGGTTGCTCAGAAGGAATGTTGTCCCCAGTAGCCATTGAAACGCCCGCCACCTGGTATGAGGTTTGTTAGTGGGTGCACTGGAAAAGACCCATGAATCACCTACAGATTGCAAAACATCTGGACATTGTTGACGACTGTCAGCCTCTTTCGTAGTATTCTCATCTGTCGCTATACCAGCGCTAATGTTTGCTGTGGGCATTGAACGCGTTCTGACTATAGGAGACATCTGTAAATGACAGTTACTTGTCAGTTAATTTTTTTTCGACAGGAAGGTCAGCACGTACCGAAATTCGTGAGGGACCTTCTCCCAAGTCGTTTTGAGTAGTGGACGATTCACCAAGTTGCACCATCTTTAGTGCAGGAGGAGCAGTCGCGGACCGTCGTGAGTTGCTTGTGGTAGCGCCGCTAGTATATTCAACAACGGGCCTCTTACGCCTTCTTCTCTTTCTCGACTTTTTGTCGCCGTTTGAGCTTGTTGTCTTCGCCTTCTTCGACTGGGGAGACTCTACTTCTGCCGTTTGACTACGCGCACGCTTGTTCTCTGAGAGTAATATGACCGACTCGTCTTGATTTGCTATGGGCAACGCAAAGCCTTCAGAGGACATTATAGTGCCAAATTATAATAGTAATCAGCTAGCTGATTATAGATTCAGGCCAACGAGACTGGACAAGCTCGAGCAAGACTTGTTGCAGGTGGACACCAAGAGGCAAACTTGAAAGAGGCCCTTGGGTCACGTGTACTGAGGACTTCTTTCATTAACCCTGGCTCCATTGACTACGAACAACACCCGTTGAGCCTCGATCCTCCTGTCAGTTGAGTTCATTATGACAACGTCAACTGAGATACAGCTTTGCACTTCAAGTTCCAAAGCTGCTATTTGAACTCTGGATCCTCGCTCGAGCTTGAACCGCCGTTGCACTCCTCTTCTCTCTCCTCGGAGCCCTCGCCATAGTCAAGACTTTGCGATGGTGTGTGAGCGCAACCAAACAGCACAAAAGCTACAACACTTACGACTAGGTAGAGTTTCGAGTATTCACAGCGGCTATCCAAAGCGCGTCCCCAGACTACATGCGAATTGTCTGAGCTTTGTACTCGCCAGCATCATAACACCTTTGGCATTGATCTTGACAAATCTCCCGTTATTTTGAGCATGCCTCCACGAGATGTTCGCCAGGTCAGCAGTAAACTCGGACCGAAAAAAGGCCTCGGATTTCGGCTCTCTGTACCGAAAGTCGGTGCTCTGGAGCGTGAGCCAAAACATCTTTCTCGGCAGCCGGATTTACCATCACAGAAAGCCCTCGTCGATAATCCCTTCTCCATCCCTTCTCCTCTTCTGTCCCTGCCTACCTTTTTCTCGTCCTTGGTTTCACACTCTCATGTACCCACTGCTTCTTATGAAACTGGTATTCAATCAAAGAGCACTGGTTCCGACTGTTCTGCTACCTCTACATTCTCTGACTCGAGAATATTCTGGCTTTTCATGTACTTCGCGTTCAATCTCGGCATCACTCTACTTAACAAGCATGTCTTGGCTCAGCTTCCATTCCCTTACGCTGTTACTGCCGTCCACGCGACTTTTGGCTCAGTTGGCGGCTCTCTTCTAGAATCCTTAGGCTATTACAGGAAGGCAAGAATTAACGTTCGCCAGAAACTTGTCCTAGTCGCATTTAGTTTTGTCTTTACATTGAACATTACTGTCAGTAATTCCTCGCTGCACCTTGTTACAATTCCGGTAAGCCCGTGTATAAACACCTTTTTTGTTGCGCTAATCTCTACCCAGTTTCACCAAGTAGTGAGGGCGGTAACTCCTATTTTCACTCTCATGTTCTCCGTGGTTCTCATGAACACGGCAATCCGGCGTACTAAGTTGTTGGCGTTACTTCCCGTGGTTACTGGTGTGGGCTTTGCGTAAGTGGACTCCAGCCTTGAACCTAAGGTTTGCATATTCATCCTTCCGCAGCACAAACGGCAACTTCTCGTTCACGTCCTGGGGCTTTTTTCTGACCCTTTTTGGCTCGATTCTGGCTGCGCTCAAAGGCGTACTTACTAGTGTACTACAACTGCCATCTTCGAAGACGGGCCGTCATTTGAAAATCACCTCTAAAATACCTCGGCGACCTCTCAATAAATTTACGTTCGATATTCTCAAGCTAGGCTTACATCCACTAGACTTGGTTTCTCGGCTTTCTTTTCTTGCTCTAATCCAATGTCTCGTATACTCCCAAGTCTCGGGAGAAATGAAGGCGTTGTTGACGCAAGCCGGCGACTACATCACAATCAAGAATTGCTTCGCTTTGACACTCAACGGGCTCGTTGCTTTTGGCATCAACATCGTAAGCTTCTATGCCAACAAAAAAGCGGGGCCTTTGAGCATGAGCGTAGCTGGTAGGCATATCATTTTGCTGTTATACTCCGCAAACTGAGGTGATACTTAGCAAACATCAAACAAGTCATGACAATATTGCTGGCTGTCTCTCTATTTGACGCTAGGCTAACACACCTCAATGCTCTAGGAATTGTTCTGTCTCTCGTTGGAGGTGCTTGCTATTCTTACGTGGAATATGCTGAGAAGACCGCTCGCTTATAGAGTCGATAATGTCTGTGTTACTTTTTTTTCAAGTACGGCTCCTCGAGCATTCGTTCATATTTTAACGATGATCTTTTTCGAATACGAAGAGTCCATATCAAATTTATTGGAAAAGCAGCTTCCTCTTCTTCCATCCTGGTAGTCAAAATGGAACGAAACGCGTGTCAGATAAGCCCTAAAGGTCGGCAGCACAACGTGCACAGCCTGGCGGAAAGTGATAGGTATAGTTACGATGCTCCCCTGGCGGGCATTCGTGGTCAGAGTTCCGTAGTGCTGGTACCATATCAAATGAGCTGACGATAGGCGCGTTTTCGGCAGCGACACGGCAGATGGATGAAGCAGAGGTGATTGTTAAACTTGTTTGAAGCGATGATTGGTGCTGCCGCCTGCTTATCTTTGACTTTCGTTTTCCCACTCACGTCGGTTTGTGGCTCCTAGTACTTGGGAGCGTACGATAAGTGGTTGCTCTGAGCACATTTGGAATCTGCTCATTAATTAAGGCACGCAGGAGAAAGGCAAGCGCAGCGCGCTTGGTGTGACGCGTGCTATGCAGCTAAGCCAGGTGCATGCTAATTGAATATCGAACGGCCGGGCCACGTTCTCGAAAGCGTTTATGTATGCGCATCATAGGGCGAGCCGAGGCAATTGTGTTTGCCATGTTGGGAAAGGGGCCTGGCGTGAATTGGTCACACATGAACTCGGTATACGGTCACGCTAAGGATTCGATTTTCAATATTCGACAGACCCTGGGTGAGCCATACCCTCGGCGCTCAGCCGAATATTTGGTACAATGCAACTCTATCTCAGAGCTGACGCTGACGTTGATGCTCGGCACGACGTTGTTATTGCGGCCTCAAGCACTCTTTCTTCCCGGCTTCGTCAGGCTCGCTGCGCTAACTGAGTTCATTAGCTCGGTGAAATTTATCCGTGTGTGGCACTGGCAGTCCAGAGAGCAGCTCGAAATTGCATACGCGTTGAGCCGGCCAAGTGCCATTCGTACCCGCCAAGCGCATCCGCAGGTTTATGCTCGCTGTTCACAGATTACGCCACAGTCCATCCATGGATCCTATAAAACGAAAGACCTGTGGTCGAAGAAAGACATCGAACCACCATGGGCAAGTTCTCTATTCTCGGCTCCATCCTCTCCCAATTCAAGCCCGCGCCTGCGATCAATGGCGACCTCAAGGGACAAACCGTTGTTGTCATTGGTGCAAACGTCGGACTCGGTCTCGCAGCAGCCAAACAGTTTGCGAGCATGAACCCTGGGAGACTCATCCTTGCCTGCAGAAGCATAGAAAGAGGCAGCGCTGCTGTCGAAGGTACGCCGCGGACTCTTCGATTGTTGATGTGAATATTCATTGCTCGGTGAATGGCATAGAGGTTAAGAGAGAAACTGGGTTCCAAAATGTCGAACTCAAAATCGTTGACCTCGGCCTCTTTGCGAGTGTGACCGCTTTCGCCGATCAGTTAGAAAAGGAGAACGCTCATATCGACGTTTTGGTGGCCAATGCGGCGCTTAGCGCGTTCAAATACGAGGTAACGGCCGATGGACTCGAATCAATGTACGTAACAATACAAGTTCACCACCGTTCTATTAACTTGACTCGACTTTAACGCTCATAGGACGCAAGTCAACCACGCCTCCACCGCCTTGATATGCATACGGCTACTACCCCTGATGATCAAGGCCGCTCAAGAACATAATACCACACCACGAGTGACGATCGTTACCTCGGAGCTACACTTTTTCACCACAATTGGCGCTGAACTACAAGCGAAACCGAATGTTCTCACACATCTTTCGGATAAGGAATACTGCACTCCTCAAGTTATAGGGGATCGCTATCCAGTAACGAAGCGTAAGTTCTATAACGTTTTCGTGCAAACACACCTCTTACATGATTGTGTTAGTATTGAACGTCTTCTTTGCTCGGGCACTTACGGCACACCTTCCGCCTACATCCCCCGTAGTAGTGAACAGCGTCAATCCTGGGTTTTGCTACTCCAACCTCCGTCGCAATATGACCGGCATGCTCTATCTCGGGACGAGGATTCTGGAGATCTTCCTCGCAAGGTCAGAAAAAGTCGGTGGCTCCACTCTTGTTTGGGCGGCGCTTGCTGGGACGACCGTCGATCTGAACCCCAGCTTGCGTGACAGCCAGCGTGGGGCGTACGTGAGCGACTGGGGGGTATCAGAGCCCAGCGACTTTGTGCTCAGCAAAGATGGGGAAGAGTGCCAGCGGCGGCTTTGGGTACGATCTCGCTTATGTTATCTGGGTGATCTGACAGGAGCTGATGTTGGCGCTGCTAGGATGAAACCATCGAACTTTTGGAACGACATGACCCTAAAGTGCGCGGCATCGTCCAAGAGCATTTGATCAACCGGCAGTAAATGGTATTGGTTAGCACTGATAGTTATTTGGGTATTGTTTGATTGCACCGTAGCCGTGGATTTTGACCGACACGGTTCATAGTATGTACTATGGTTTACATGTACGTGGCATACACTACATATGTACGGATTCTGCCAAAGGGTTACCACTACTTGGTCTTTCCTAAGAACACGTGATATTTTGATTCTCAGATACAGTGTCCTTCTCAGTCCAATCAGAGAATTTACACATGGCAGTTTATGCTATCAGTTACTCCAGGTTTGACACCGGCCACATGCTTTCAGATTTCGAATAGAGTCGCAACAACGGCCAATGACCGATAAGGCCAAGGCTGTGCTGAGCAGGACAAGCAGCAAGCGACCGTGACGTCCTCCGGCCTTTCGAGTTTCTTTCAAAGAGTGGCCGAGGAGGTGACAAGCTAAATGGAAACGGTTGAAATAGGAGCCGGGAGAGTGGGTAACTGCGGGAAGTCGAGGCCGGTCCACGCTCTCACGGTCCAGCGACAATATTAATTGCCATCGGCCTCACCCACACCTCAATCGTAAATACCTGGACTCGATGCGAACTCACCGATCCTTTGTTGTGGAGTCAAAGCCTATTCGATGCATTGCCTCGGTCGAAAATGTGGCAAAAAAAAAAAGGGCTCGTTGCGAACTGACCAGGACTTGGATGTATCGAAGTATTTGGCTTTTTCAATTTGGGACGACTTCTGGCTGTGTGTGAGCGTTTGGATCTTCTCCCAAGATCCCACGCACACACAGCTCTTGACACGCACAATCCTCAAGGCATCCTTATCAGCGCCTCGTGTCAACCACGGTTTGACAGGACAGCGCCAGTGTCTCGAACTCGTTGCCTGCTCTTTCCCTCTCATCTCTCAAGTTGCTCTTTCGACGTCTTCTACTCTGTGTGACCTAGCTACAATGGACATTTCTAAAACAATCAACTTACTCAAAGCGCTCACACCTCTTCTCGAGATCGTTCCAGTTGCTGGCAGCGGCCTCGTGGCAATGGTAGAAGTCGCCGTCCAAGTCTGCGAGTCGGTCGAGGTACGTCTAAGTGGACTAACCGAGGACGATCGCTGACGGCTTGGTACGATCTGTACAGACCGTCAAGGTGAACCGCAGTGCATACGAGAAACTCGCCCAAGAAATCGCCGGATACGCTACAGCCGTCTCGCAGGCGACTCAGTCCGATTCCCGCTTTTCATCCATCGTCTCCGGCTCTGAGGAGGAACGTAATCGCCAACAGGAAACGTGGGTGAAGGACATCCTTGACCTAACTAGGTTTGTCTGCCTGGCTCCTTTATTACAATATGTCAATGATATATGACGTTGGCGACGGTAGTGTATTTCACGAGGTGATGGAAGCAATCAAAAAGAGGCAGGCCGAAGACGACAAGAGACGAGGTAAGGTTTTTGGAGGAGTACGGCGCCTTCGGCACAACATATGGCATAAAGACGACGACGAGGAACAAGTTCAACAGTTTCAGAGGAGAATGGAGATGTGTATTCGGGTGTTTCGTGTAAGTTGGCTCACACTTCTCGATCCATTTGACTTGGACCTCATCTGACTTGGGATTCATAGATCAGCACCGGAATCCGCGGACTAGACGAACTTGAGAGAATCAAAAGGGAAATAAAAGCCGCAGCGGCCGCTCAGGCCCAGAAGATGGAAGAATTTGCTGCTCGCCAAACGCAAGAAAGAGAGGAAATTGCTGCTCGCCATACGAGAGACATGAAACAGCTTCAACATAGTCAAAAAATCGGTATGCTCATAGGCTATGCACCCTTTCATTCAATGACCTCGTTCTTCGTCAAGCTTTTATCAGACAAGAGCTCAAGCCGGTCCCAGATGCTCGATTTGATTCAGAGGGAATGCCCAACGGCTGCTTAGCCAACACTCGCGCCAAAATCCTGGAACAGCTATACTCGTGGGTCAACGACCAGTCCGAGTCTTGTCCAACCGTCTTCGGATTGACCGGTCTTGCCGGAACTGGCAAGACGACGGTGGCAATATCGTTCTGCGAACACTTCGACCCCATGCTTTCCGTCATCGACTTCTTCATCTCACGCACCACTGCCGAACGCCGCAGTCCTACAAACATCATCCGCACACTTTCCTACCAGCTCAGTGTAAAGGAAGACAATGCGCAAGCCGCCATCAGCGATACGCTTCACAACCACCCGGACATCACAACTCGCTCTCTCGAGAAGCAAGTAGAAGGACTATTCACTGCTCCACTCAGGGTTTGGGAAGGCTCCAAGTTGCCCGTTCTGATCGTCATCGACGCTTTAGACGAATGTAACAAGATTGATGGCCTCGAGGGAGGGAGACTTATCCCGTTGATCGCTTCCGCCATTCGCCAATTTTCAGGCCGGGTGAGGCTATTCATCACGAGCCGCGAAGAGCCTGAGATCAGGAAGATGTTCAAAGCTTTGGGCATAGACACCCTCAAGAACTCGATCCGGCTGCAAAATATCGCAGATACGGTGGTAAAGAAGGACATAATACTATACTACAAACACCACTTCCATCGCATCGCGGAGCGTACTGGACTTGAGAACGCAGGATCCTGGCCATCTAAACCTGATTTCGACTTGCTGGTGAAACGAACAGGAAAGTTGTTTGTATATGCCGCACTTGTGATTCGCTTGTTAGACAACCCACGGGTTGATCCGAAGCAAGTCCTGGAAGAGATTCTACGTTCACCCAGCTCGTCAGTTGTTGCTTCCAACTTCCACTCACTAGACGACCTGTATTTCACTATCCTCGACAAAGCGGTCAACAGCGGGAACAAGGCCTTGGACGAGCGTGTGCAACAACGAGTTCATCATCTTGTTGGCGCCTTGGTCCTCCTACAGGCACCTCTAAATACCCGTACCCTTTCCTCGCTTCTCGGCGAGAATATTGCTCTCGTTCAGGGGGATATTGATCATTTGTCAGCTGTCCTTGTCATCCCAGACGAAGATAGCGCACCGACAACAACTTTTCATCCTTCATTTGCAGACTACGTCTCAGGGCGGTGCCTCGATCCACGGTTCCGAATAGACCCCGCGGTCTCTCATGCACACCTTTTGTATCGCACTCTGGCTGTGATGAATCGCTACCTCAGACGTGACATATGCAATGTTGGCGACCCTTCGATGGCGAATGCGGACATCTCAGACTTGGAAGATAAGCGTAACCAGTGTCTGCCACCTGAACTCCACTACGCATGTGAATACTGGCTAGTTCATCTTGCAGGCAGCAGTGATTTCGATAGCGACTTAGTAAAGGAGTTGAACGAGTTCTGCAACCGTCATCTTTTACATTGGATTGAAGCTCTTAGCCTTCTTGACAAAGTTTCGAGTGCGCACATCAACCTTTCCAGAGCAATTGACCGGTGTCGAGTGAGTTTGTGCTAGTGTTTGATTGAAGCGTTATTGATGGTCCCAATTCAGCAGCACCAGGGCTCAGATGCCCTCACTGCAACGCAGCTACTGGGAGACGCCGAGCGTGTTGTGGAGACATACGACTCGCTAATCAGGTCTCATGCGTTACAAGTCTACTGCAGCATCCTCTTATTTATGCCTGAGTGCAAACTTGATGAAGCTTTGAAGCACGAGAAAATGGGCACTGTTGAACTGAAGACACGGAGGCTGGAGAACTGGTCATCCGTGAGACGAACTCTGGAGGGGCACACCCAGAGTGTCTCATCTGTAGCATATTCAGCTGACGGGACACGGATCGTATCTGGCTCGGCCGACCAGACTGTGCGGGTGTGGGATGCGATCACTGGTGGCGAG
>JAZHGK010005669.1:0-18427 GCA_037855215.1 Waitea zeae
AGAGAGAGAGAGAGAGAGAGAGAAAGATATAAAGAGCTAATCATAGGCCGCAATTGAGATCGTCAAGTGGGTGCGGGGCTGCCCATGATGACGTCCGCGTACGTATTCCGCGTCCGTCGAGTCCCCGCGCTGGGCCCGCGACCGCGTCGGCCGTACTCGCCTCCTGCGCTCTGCTTCGACGGGCCCGCGCTCAGGGAACCCAGCACGTCGTCGATGTCCTTATCGGTGCCCGGAGGCGGCGGTTGCCACGTGGCGACCGCCTGCCCGAGGCAGAAGAGGGGCGGCGGCGCGGACGAGTCGGACGAAGGGCGTTTGTGTTGGTGGTGGTGGTAGTGGTGGTGGTGGTGGTGGTGGTGGGGAGGAGGTTGAGGGAGGAGGATGGGGTAGCTGAGTTGGAGGGGCTGAGGGGCGTGGTCGCGATCGCCGTCCGCCTGCACCACGCCTTCGGAGGGGGAGGCGGTGGGAACTGTGGGCGACTTTGATCGTCTGAGGTGGAAGCAGGTTTGGAGAGAAGTGAGCGCAGAACTTGGGGTCGGTGATAGCGCCGAAGTCGTGTGGGGGGTCGAAGACGGGACAGAAGGCATCAACTGGGCGGCAAGCGGCTAAACCAAAGAACACACGAGTTAGAACGTACGAGGGCTCTCTTCGAAGGTGTGGGGGAAAGACGATAATGCAAACAAAAAAAAATCGCAGAAAAAAAAAATGCGACTCGCACCTTGGCGTCTCCTTTCACCTCCTTCAGACCCACGACGCTCAGCTCGAACAGCTTGGGCCTCTCTCCGACCTCGACCGGCGCCTTCCCGCCTCTGTCGCGCCCGTGCTCGTCGTACGCCCTCTCGAGCGGATCGCCGTACCGGTACCGCGGGACGCCCCCCGCAGCCGCGCTCGCCCACGCAATCGCCCGCACCCGCCGGCTCCAGAAGAGCAGGAGCGCCCCGATCGTGAGCACCCCGAGGGCGACGAACGCCAGTATCAGCGGCGGCTGGATGGAGGACGACCCTTGGCCCTGGCCGGACGACGTCGAGGTGTCCTCCGCTGCCGCCGCCGCTACAGAGCTCGCAATGACCGCGGTGGTAGGTGAGTAAGCCGAGGAGGAGGAGGAGGCTTGGTGTCCCAAAGCCATGACTGAGAAATTTGGGGAATGAATGGGGGGGGAAGTATCGGCGAGAGGAGGCTCCTATAACCGTTCAGAGTTTCATCGGCTGAACCGCAATTAGCACTGGTGAAGTCGGTCTGACAGAGGATGGGTGGTCTAGATGAGGGGAGCACTGTCGTCCGGGATGGCCATCGCTCGGCTGAAATGAATTCCCGCTTTCTCCACCCCTCCTGACTTCCCACATGCACCAGCGCTTGCACAAAAATTCGGGTTCTCATTCGGAATAAGTCCTGAACTCTACTCGTAATACTATCAAGTGTCCAAACTGAGGAATAACTATACGCGTGGTATCGTCTAATAATAAAAAAAGAAGCGCATAGGCATCCGCATCCTATGAAGATTCGGACTCTGCGGCTTCAGTGTCCGCTACCGCGGGTGGTGGCTCTACGACTTCTAAGGTTTTGCTCCACTCGATAACTTTCTTGTGAGCAACAACCTTTAAGTTTAAAAATGTATTAGCTTCGTGTCCAAAAATAGGTCATGTATGGCTCACCTTCGCCGGCTGAAACCCGAGGACCTGGAGGCCGTCGAGGGATGTGGCGCGGGAGAGGGCAACGTAGCTTTGACCTGTGGACAAACCAGACATGCATCAGTGCCCTCTGCGCGTTGATCGACGTCGCGAGGAGACCCGCACGTACCCTTCTCGAAGACGTGTCCCAGGTTGACTTTCACTCTTTCAATCGTCTGTCCCTGTGCCTTGTGAATCGACATCGCCCACGCAAGTATCAACGGCACCTATCCGCCACATCCGCAATTAGCCCGTCCGCCTCTTCCCATGGAGGGGGGGGGAAAAATCCCGAGCCACTCACCTGCATCCTTCGTGCCAGCAAATTACCGTCGCTGTCCTCGACTCGAAACTCGTCCCTGAGCAGCAGGACGACTTCCGCCCCCGTAGGCGTGCTGAACTCGACCAGCGGGTACTCCTCCTCCTCCTTCTTCGCCGGCTTCTTCGCCCGGCTCTCCGGCTTCACGTTCTCCTTCTCCCTCCTCACCACGGGCGTCTTCCCGTCTTCCCCAACCTCCACGCCCGTAATCGCCGGCGTCTTCCCGTCCGCCCTCACGCCCAACGCGCCCGGCGCGTAGAACCCGAGCAGCTTCCCCACCGCGCCGTTCACGAGCCCCCTCGCCGCGTCCGCGTTCTTGATCAGCATCACCTGCGCGCCGATCCGCAGGTGGAGGTCGCGCACGGCCATCAGGCCCTCGAGCAGCTTCTCCCGCCGCGGGCCCTCCGCTTTCCCGCTGTCCCGTGCGGTGAAGGTGTGTGTGGGGCCCGGAAGCGCCGAGAGGTGCTTCGCGTTCGCGCGCTCGACCTCGGCGCGGAGCGGGTAGAGCGCGGTCGGCAGCAGGCCGGACGGGTGGGGCGGGAGCTCGCGCGCGAGAGAGCGGATGATGTCTCGGGCGGAATCGGGGAAGATCCCGGTGCGCATGGCGTTCAGTATGGAGACGAATGCTATCGGGGGGAGAAAAGAGGCTCAGAAAAGGATGATAAGTGACTGTGGGAGAATCGAACGCACTGTTGTCTTTCTGTCGGAAGACTCTGGTGAGGTTAACCGTCTCCTCCACGCACTTCTTCCATGCCTCGCTTTCAAAGGCGAAGAAGGGGTCTTTCCCGTCTTTGGTCACAGGCGGTAGTTGAAAGAAATCGCCGGTGACGACCAGTTGGATCCCGCCAAACCGCCGCTCGTTCTGCCCCCTAAGTTCGCCCGCCAGCGCAGCGAGGAGCGTGAACAGGTGACCGTCGACCATGGAAACTTGTATTATAATTAGCACAGAACACCCAGAAGAGAATAGAGAATGAACGAACGTACCCTCATCGATGATCAGCACTTTCGCCCGCTTCCAGCGCTGAAACGCAGGTTTGCATGTCTTAATGCACGCTACCTGCTGTCCGACGTTGTTCGTAGACGGTGAGACCGCGCCCCACGAGTGTATCGTCATCCCTTTAGGCGCTAGCTGTGAGCACCATCGGCCACGGGTTGAAAGGACGAGGATCGCGCACCGCCAATGTTGGACGCAGCCATCCCCGTGCTCGCCGTCACCGCCACCGCGCCCTTCGATTTCGCATACTTCTTCTGCAGCGCGGCGATGATCGCTCTCAAGAGCAGCGACTTTCCCGTACCTATGTGTTCCTCGACCCGTGAATATACGAATCCCTCCCAAGCCCCTATCTTCAACCCGACAACTCACCAGCCGAGCCAGTGAAGAACACATTCTTCCCCTCTTCAACCACCATCCTCAGCACCCTCGTCTGCTCGATGCTCAGGCTGACATCCCGCTTGTCGCCCGCCTCCTTCTTCACGGTGCTGGAGACCACAGGCGAGAAGAAGGTGTCGAGGTTCGTCCGAGGCTTCTTCGCCTCCTGCGCACTCGAGTCGGCTTCAGACTTGCGCTTTCTGGATGTCGTACCGGATGTCGTCTTCTTCGTTGTCGTCGTCGTCGTCGTCGTCTTTGTTCTCGTAGTCGTCGAGCTCATCACAAAGGCAAGGATGGCAGTCTTGGTTGGGGGTATATACAGGCCTGTGAAGGCGTGAAGAAGATAGGGGTCAAGTATGTACAGTGGGAGTCAGCAAGGGTAACCACGCCCTTGTCGTCCATTGTCAGGTCGGTACAGAGCGCGCCCGATCATGTGATCGCGTTGACAATATTTAGTGTTTCACGACGGTTTCGGGTCTTGTATTCTGCCCGGAGAAACATGGTGCTCAAGTAGCACTTGCTGCATGTTCAAAACGAAATCATGAACTTGCCTATATGCTAATAACTCAAGCATAGATTCGTCTACCAATGCCTGATCCCAAAACGTAAGAGATCCATTATGAGACGAAGTGAGAAATTCTCACGACTAGCCCGGTTTGTTCGTCTATTCTTCTTCCTTCTCTTCTCTCAAGCATCCGCCAAGCCTCCCTGGCGGCCATCTCGAACCGGTTGACCCTATGACCCTACAGCTTACCCGCCCAGCCCGACGAACACATGCGTCCTTGGTTTGCAAACTTTACGCAAGTCTGGGAACCCACGCCAATGTCCGGATTCTGTCGAGCACGTTTGTACGCACACCGAGAGAGTGTGTGTTTGTGTTCTTGGATCCTCCGATTGCGAGTCGCTGTTGCAAGTAAGCAATGTTGAGCGCAGCCGAAACCGCAGCCTCGTGACGCAATGTCTTCGGCAATGAGCAGGTTTGAAATGTAAGCGCGCAGGTTAGACAAGTCACGAAGTTGAGAGCTAATTCATCACACATTGAGTCCGGGGCGTCGCATTCCTCGTGTCAATTTCAACAACACGGCCAGGTCTGACCGAAGCCCTCGAATCTCGTCGGCACGATATGGGAAACGGGATTAGGTTCTCATTGTCTACGTCGCTGACTTTACTTTGGAACTAGACTTTCTTTAATGCTCGTTGGCCCACTCTAGGACTCAAAAACTCAGTTGTTCAAGCCCTTCGATTCTGTCATGGAGTGGACCATCGACTAGCCGGCAGACAGTTCAAATGTCAGAATGCCCTGTCACTGCTAGAATCGCTGCTTGGCGTGGATCAGAAAATGCTTCTCTACCATGACCCAGTTGAGGCGACGCGCAGATTGACTGGAGATGATGTTCCTGGCCTGGGTAGCGAACCGAAGCCAGACCCCCGCTCGAACTATCTTGAAGGTGCCGAGAGGCCACGTCCTCTCATAAAAGTAGTGCTCACCATGAATTGAGCCTGTATAAATATGGCTGAGAATCTTCCCCAGACTACCCAAACCTACCACCTTCCCATCAGACGCCTCTGTCCTTCAGCTCACTCAACATGTCTTTCACCGTCGGTGTTGTTATGCTCAAGCCGTACCAGGTCTTGGACGCCGCTGCAGCTATAGAGCTCATTGGCATAGTCAGTGTCAATTATCGTCCACAGCAGGAAGCCGCGTCGTTAATCTCCTGATCTACAGGCGGACAAGAAATACCACGAGGACGGTGGCCTCCCTGTCCCTCCTGAAGCCATCAACGTCAAGATCCTTTGGATATCTGATACTCTCGAGCCCGTCGAACTCACCACGAACGCGAAGATCGTGCCGACCACTACTTTCGACACCTGCCCTCCTTTGGACCTCATCCTCGTTCCTGGTCCGTCGCCGCACTACGTGCCCCCGAAGGACCTCAGCGACTTTCTCATCCGTCGCGTGGCGGAGACGAAGACGGTGATGACCACTTGCACGGGATCGATCGTCCTCGCCTCACTCGGCCTGCTGGACAACGAGCGGGCGACGATCAACAAGGAGATCCTGAGCTTTGCAGAGGAGCGGTTCCCGAAGGTCAAGTGGGTGCGCGATGAGCGCTGGGTGGTGAACGGCAAGTTCTGGACGGCCGGAGGCGCCACAGTCGGGTTGGACATGATGTACGCCTTCATGAAGAGCGAGCAGTTCGGATTCGACTTGGGATCCCTCACGGACACGGCCGCTAACTTGCTGGAACTCGAGGTTCGCCCGCAGATGTACAACTAGACAACAGTTGCGGGGCACCACATACGGTTCAAAATGTAGCCGTAGTCCATTCTCAACGACCTTAGCCGACAGAATACATGTACACGTACTTGTATTTTGTTTGTCCTATAAATACCAGGCGGTGTCAGTTGCTTGGACGTCAAGTTGGCCTTCGAGGCTAAATAAGCAGGGTTTTTAAAACAAACAATTTAAGTGGTTTGGTAGACGCATGTAAAGCTTGAGCCTGAGCTTCTAAGGCGCTTCGGTGCCTTGCAAACTGGGGTTACTTGCACGCAGGCGCCTGTGTGACGAAATGCACGGGTATTGTTGTCATGCCCCCGGCACCGGGCGCCGAACGCCGTCCACAACAATTCCGAGTACAACCCACAGCCTCCTCCATCTGTTGTCATTGTTCTCTGGTGTTTTGTTCTTCAGCTTCGACGTTAAATCATCGACCGCTCTTAAAGCCCACCTTCTTAGTCCAACCAAGTTCCGATCGCCTTAAGTTCTCTGCCAAGTCGCTGCCGCCCTTTCTGCCATGCTCTCACGGCGCGATAACGAAGGGACCGCAAAGAGAGAGTCCTCAATCATATTTGCGTTTCTAATTATCTTTCTTGGTAAGACTGCTGACAGGGGCTTTCGAAATCTGTCCTGACAACATGCACGCAGGCTGCTTTGGCCTCTTTCTTGCGACGGGCCTCATATGGCACTACTTTCGTGCTCGCCATCGAGCCCTCGTACATCAAATCCTCGCTCACTACGACCGCACTACCACCTGGGAAGAAGGAACCCCACAGATGTGGGACGTGCACGTTGGTGAAAAGCGAGAGCTGAATCCGGTGCATATAGGAAGCCAGGTGTGTGTTCGACGCTCTTCAATCTGTAGTCTGCTTAATTGATAGCCTGTATAGCCAGTTTGCGCCCAACCTTCACGGCCTGTCTTACCCGTTGCCCACGATCCTCTGAGGGAACTAATCACTCAAGATTTATCATTTTGGGCAATCCTCAAGACTGTGCCGCCCTTCAAGTGGTTCCGCCGTTCATCAATGCCTACCGTGAGATCGGCAGACCCTTCCCCTTCCGGAAACGGTGAAGGCAACTCACAAGGATCCAAAGTGGAAGATGTGGATGTTGCTTTCATAATTACCATGCCGTCTCCTCGTCAGGCAAATTCCGTTCAGAGTGGTTGTCTACAGCAACAACAACAACAACAGCAGCAGCAGCAGCAGCGTGATTCTTCTGCGGAACTTGGTTACTACATGCTTGCGACGGCTCGTCTCAAGGCACCGCTGTCAACTTAGACAGCGCAACCGGACATAATATTGTATTAATATAGTCATTGTATCATAACATTGTGCATTCTATCGTGCTACACTTCCTCTTTAGCCTCGCATACATAAGCAGCAATGCATTTATGAAACATAGGCTGACTGCAACAACAGTAGTTAATAACAACCCCAGAGTGTCTATGAGGAGACATGTGCCATCTTCTTCAGCTGCGCAAATTCCTTCTTTCCAGTTGCTTTGCATAGCGCATAGAACTTTGAATTGCTGTCTGCGAGCAGCTTCCTGGGACTGTCGAACTCAACCAGCTTGCCTTGATCAAGTACCATCACCTAAATCGTAATCAATTTCAGCAGCTTTAAATCAATGCGTCCCACAGAAGCTTACCCTATCGTAATCGATAACCGTCCGGAGTCGATGCGCAATGGTCAGGATGGTGCTAGCAGAGAACTCCCTGTTTGTCCATAAGCGAGTGTAGCTTGGAAAAGGAGTCTGAATACGCACTCTCGGATCGTCTTGCTGATAAGTTCATCCGTTGCATAGTCAACGCTGCGAAAACAGGTGAGTCCCCCAATCCAATTTTATGGAGCATTGACGTATTTACCTAGCAGTTGCCTACAGAGAAGATAGTTAGCACACAGTTTGTCTCTGTCTGATAATATTGTATGCTTACCTCATCCATGACAAGAACCTTCGTCCGCTTCAGGATTGCCCGCGCCATACACAGCAGCTGTTTCTCTCCCGTTGAGAAGTTCTCCCCTCCCTCAGACACAGGCGACTCGAGGTTTCGGAAGACGTTGGCGTTCACAGTCTCCGGCTCCTCATCCGAATCAGAGGATGGGATCAAGTGGACGCGACGAAGTGCTTCAAACTGATAATCGCGGGGGTAAGTAACATATCACAATGTAGGCTTGTCAATTGACTTACGATTTCAGCGTCTTCATACTCATCAAACACATCAAGAGTAGAGCGCAGTGTTCCGCTCAAGATAGTAGGATCCTCTGAAGTAATACAGTAAGCAAATATAAATCTGGAGCATAGGGTCCGAATAACTTACGGGGGATAATGGTCAACTTGCTCCGCAGATCCGTCAGGCCAAGTTTGGAAATGTCAACTCCATCAACAATGATTTGTCCTTCGGTAGCTTCCACAAATCGGAAGAAGGACAAAGCAAGCGTGCTCTTTCCAGATCCCGTACGACCAAGGATGCCGACTTTTTCTCCAGCCCGGATCGAGAAGTTCAGCTGGTGCAGCACATTCGGCAACTGGGGCTGTGGTGGATAATATAAGGTCACAAGAAAAGCAGCGTGAGAAGTAAACTCACAGCATAACGAATGACGAGGTCCTTGACTTCAATTTTACCTTCAGAAGGCCATGATGCAGGTGGACGGGGCTCTACTATCTCCGGAGGTTCACGAACGAGGTCAGTGTATTCCTTGACACGCTCGAGGGCAACCATGGATTGTTCTAGACCAACGAAGCGGCGAGTCATGAAGAGGATCTAGAGAAACGATATCAATATTGACCAGACAAATAGTGTGGTATTTTGAACGCACATCTCCGGTGATGGTCGAAGCAAACGCCAGGGCCATACCTGCTGTTGCAGCGTTGATGCCAGGAATGGCGACCATAACTACGGCAGTGATGCCTATTATCAAGGACGAGAGCATGTTAAACCGAATAGACAACCAGCGGTTTACTGAGAGGGTCTTGTTAGTAATTCGATAGGGCTAGAAAGTATGAAAAATTGTCATACCTCCCCACATCCAATAGTATGGATTAGTGTTCTAGGTGTTTCGAATGAGCTTGGTTCAAAAAGCTTAAAGGATTGCAATTACTCACCACGTCGACGCAGCGGAGCATGTCACGCAAAAACTTGGATGAAGCTCCGAATGCACGGAGAATCGTAACTCCAGCAATAGTTTCACCGTAGATTGAGTACAAGGGCGAGCGTGTCACAGAGTCTAGATGAAGGTCAGTGATTTTGTCCCTTCTTATTTTTTGTATGATTACATACCCAGCCGGCGCATATCCCGCGAAGTTTGGCTGTATAGCCGAGCAGCTGGAAACGGGTAAGTACAGAGCAGAGAAGCTGATGTAGCAGCTTACTATCATAGAAGAACGCGAGGATGACACAGGCAGCCACTAAGAATGGCCAACCGCCGAGATAGGTGATCGTGGCAAAGGTAGTGATGACGTTCAAACCATAGATGATGCTGCGGCCAAAGTTATCGGAAAGGCTGCTGTCAATACCTGCAAAACAGAGAATCAGAGAAGACCGCGTGGGAGTATAAGTAGCTCGGGCATACCCTCAAAGTCCTTGCCGAAACGGTTGAGAAGACCTGAAGAAAATTGGGTCAAAAGCAATGACAAGCAGATGATCAGAACCTACGTCCACGCGAGACCGTGTCATGGAACCGGATTTGAGCGAAGAGGACAGTCTCAAGGAGTCCTGCATCCTGTAAGCACAAAAGCAGCAAAATTTGTGTAAAAACGTACTCTCGTATAGGGCCCTCGAAGCATGAATTGAACCGGCATCTACAAAAGATGAGCCATTCGAACTCTATACGACTAGAGTAAAACACGTACACAAAATGAACCACCTCGAAGTCTTGAGAACCAGACCAACGATTGTGATCTAAATTGCAGGATTTGCTTGTCAGAACCCGAGAGAAATCGATAATAATGAGCAAACCCACAATAGCATAGACAGTCACGTAGTAGATTGCACTCTTGGGTTGAGGATCGTCTGCCGAGGCCGACCACATCCTCAGCCAACCGTTCTCAGCCACAGGCACGACAGTTGCGACGACGAGCGACAAGGAGAACAAGAACCAGTAGACGGATCCGCCACAAGCGTGGATGTATGTAAGCCAGATGTCCTTGCCGACGCGACCCACCGCACGCTTCTCCTCTTCGATCAGCTTGCGCGCAGGCTTCTTGGGGCCCTTTCCGTCTGCCTGGTTCTCAGCTCCGTCTTTCGCCGTCGCCGAGCTTGTCTCGGATGAAGGCGAGCTGCCTTCAGCTTTCACGATCGCCTCCTCAACGTCCTCCTTCTCGTTGTCGTCGATGATGGCGGTCTGGCTTTGAATGAGGGAGTTCATGACCGCAGAGTTCAGGAACGCCTTCTTGGTGCCCGAGTATTGCACGCGACCGTTGTCGAGTGCGACAATGTAGTCGGCGCCGGGAGCGACGAGCTGAACGTGGTGAGAGACGAGAACGACGGTACGGCCGCGCATGAGATCACCCTTGAGACATTCGGTGTAAAGGTGGTGTGCAGTGTGGGCATCAACTGCAAAGGGCATGGTTTTAGCACTGATTAAAAGTAGTGAGACAATGGAGCTTACCAGCTGACAGAACATCGTCCAGCAGGAGGACTGCGGCCCTCGAGTACACAGCACGAGCCAAGGAGACTGCCGAAACTTCAGTAAAGGAATCGCATATGTTGATCATCGTGTATTACCTCGCGCCTTCTGACCACCACTCAAGTTAACCTGGATAGAGCTTTAGTATTCCCCATCAATGACAAAACGAGCACACATACACCGCGTTCACCGATCTCAGATTCGTCTCCGTCTTCGAGGATCTTCAGGTCGTTTACAAGAGCGCACACCTCGAGCACACGCTGGTAGCGGGCCTCGTCGTACGGGAGATTGAACAGAATATTGTCTGCGCGGCTTCGTTAGCATCAAGCGACAGCCTAAACTTGATACTTGAGCGTACCTTTGATCGATGCGTTCCGTAACCACGCAGCTTGCGGCACGTAAGCGCACACTCCTTCTACCACCCACTCCTCCTTCGAAGGAGGCACGGTTCCCGTAAAGCCTGCGAGCACGTCCGGCGGCGAGCGCGGGCACGAGATCTGCCCCGTCAGCAGGTCCGCTTCTCCGAGCAGCGCGAGGAGCATGAGCGTCTTGCCCGACCCCAGCTTGCCGCACACGAGCGACAGCTGCCCACGCGGGAACTCGAGGGAGAGGTCGAGGAGCATGAAGCTGCGCTTGGGCGTGGACGCCGCCGAGGGCGCCTGGCTTGGCGCGAGGGACGTCCCCGTGGACGAGTGGAGCTGCCTGGCCTGGGGCCACGAGACGGTCGCAGACTGGAAGGCGAGCGGGCGGGTGGTACCGTCGAGGGGCTCGACGGAGGCGATCTCGACGCCGGCGAGGTAGCGCTCGATGCGGCGGAGCGACACCAAGCTCTGGAGCATGTTAATGAATGTTTCCGGCAGCGCGTTCAGCGCGAACTTCATCTCGGTGAAGATGGCGATCGACGTGAACGCCGTGGAGGGACTCAGCGTCTCGCCGCGGTAGACGGCGTAGTGCCAGAAGGCGACGAGGGTGACGACTAAGGGTGACGCCTCCCAGATGGCGTTGAAGCAGGCCTCGATTAGGTAGTTCGTCCGCTGGTACTTGAGCTCCTCGTTGCGGACCTTGAGCACGCGCTTCTCGAAGCTGCGCTCCCAGGCCATGAACTTGAGCATCCGGATCGCGCCCAGGATCTCGTTCATGAGCGCGACACGGCGGTCGCGCGTCTCCATCAGGTTGTCCTGCGCGCGGACGACGATCTTGCCGGCGAAGTGGTTGAGAGGGAGGAAGAGGCATGTCACGAGGAGGCCGACGAAGGAGGACGTGCCGAGCAGCTTGTACAAGAAGCAACAGCCGATGACGATCTCGATCGGCGCGTCGACGAGGGAGAACATGTGCCAAGCGAATTCGGACACACGGTCGACGTCTGAAAGTACGCTCAGTATGTCAGTTAATTGGAAAAAAGGGAAGACTGATACTCACCTGTGGTCATGAGGGTCATGATCTGTGCTTTGCTTTGGAACTCTCCCTCCTTGTTCTCTTCGTCCTTGTCCTTGTCCTTATCTTCATCCGACTTGTCCTTCGCTGCGCTCGGCGCGCTGGACGCGACATCCTTGCGCACTAGCGTCTTCGCGAACAGGATCGAGTTGAGTTGGATCTTCAGCCGGACCTGGAACGTCGTCGTCGAGACGGACCAAAGCTGGCCGGTGAACAGGTGCATGAACGCGTTCGACGCGAAGAGGCCGGCGCAGAAGGCCCACCCCCACGCGCGGTGCTCCTTCTCGGGATCCGACTCGAGGTACAGGATGAGCTGTTGAAGGAAGTAGGCAGGTACGTAGAACCTGAGTCCGGGGAGAAGAGGGATTTTTTTTTGGGTTTAGTCAAGTCGGCTCGATGACAGACGGTCTAAAGAGAAAAGGGGACGTACAGACAAGCAGAAACGGAGGCGAGGAGGAATTGCAACCCGATGACTGGCCTGTTCAGTTTGGCGAGTCGGTACCCGAGACCCCAACCGGAACCGGGCGTTGGGCGCCAGTTGCGTATCCTCAGGTGGATTGTGTTCATGGCTTGCTTCATATCAGCATAGATCATGCTCGCACGCATGTTCCCTGTGTCCGTTGTCATTAGGATTAGGCTGGTCATAGACGAGAGGATTTTTGCACAAGCGCACCAGGTAGGATGGGCAGGTCGCCAATCTCGAGCGACTCGGACGTGTTTCCGAGCATCACCACGGACGTCGTGTACGAGAAGAGGAGCATGCCCCAGATGGACGTCCCCACCACGCCGCACACGTTCTCCGGCTTCTTGTTCGTGATCGACGCCACCGTCTTTTCGTCGTATATCCGCTCGACGGGATAGTGCAGCGCCGGTCCGAAGGGCGTCGTGCTCGCGATGAGCCAGGTAGCGACGTAGAGCGCGAGGATGGTGTACCAGATGGCCAGCTTCGCCGGGAAGCGGTGTACGTCCGTCATGTAGTATGTGTCCGAGGACGCGCTGAGCTCCCGCTTAGGGATGATAGCCGTCGCACTCAACAAAAACGATGCGAGCGCGGTGATGATCGAAAGGTAGACGACGGAGTGACTGTGCGAAGCGGTCGTCTTCTCTGGCAGCGAAAATGCGACCAGCGTTAGGGCTACGAAGGCGACGAAGACGTGAAGACCGTGGATGATGGCCTCGTTCCGGCTGTCATTGAGGACCTCCCAGCCGAGCATGACGGCCTGGAGGATGAGAATGAAAGCGAGCAGGACGGCCATGGTGAGTTTTCGTAGTCGAACCTAAGAAAAAAAAAAGGGGAGGAGGGCAAATGGGTTCGTATCAAACGTCGTTCGTAAAGCATAGTAATACAAAAAACGAACCCTCAGCCAGAAACTTCGTTCGTCTATGGGCTCGCCATCGACCACATCCTCAGGTTTGGTCACGTCGAACGGGTCAGAGCTTGTCGCACCGTCGTCGACGAGCTTGATTTTTCCCTCGCCTTCTGGGTTGGCGAGAGCGCGGGCTGCGGCGCTCACAACGGTGCCGACGGTCAAAGTGATTGCGACGGGGAGCTGGTAGACCGGCAAAGACATGCTTGCTCCCGGCTATTTTTTTTAGTTATACTTTTTTTATTACTACTCCGAGACCACCAGGCTTTGAGTCCAAGCCAAGGGCTAAGAGGTCAGAAAAAAAAAAAAAAAGGATACGAGGGCGGGGAGAAGTTTGCGCGTCGCGCGAGTGCCAGAGGAGTATACGCTCGAGTGGGAAGGGGGCGAGCGGCAAAGCGTCTGCGGACTCTCCAGGTTGGGAACAGAGAGTTTAAGAGACCATGCGGTCGAAGACTGGAAAGCGCCCGGGAGTCAGCGCTTCAGCGGTCCAGGGTGGCTTCTCTTCGGTTCCGCAAGCCCGCTTTTTTGATAAAAGACTACGCGTTCAAGGCACCACCACGTTTTGACTCCAACTCCGTCCACGAAGCGTCTCGTCCTTGACTCGAACGTCGCGTGAATTTCGACTTTTAGAGGCCGAGAGCCGGGAAGGGGAAAGCCCCTGTTCATGCAAAGCAAAGGTCGAAGAGTTGCGCATTGTGTAATTACAAATTTATCATCATACATACTCGCATCAGCCCAGGTCCATATTCATTGCCCCACCAACAAGGCGCGTCACGTGCGCGTGGGTCGCGCTGCTATCTGGTACCGAGGCGTGCCACAGTAAGTATAATGCATCATAGATGACGCGTGCTTTTGCGGTAAGTAACAGCCTGTATGTGGTGTCACACCTGTTTCTGTCTTAAAGACGACATCCGGGAGAAGAGCGGTTAAGCCTTTCACTTACGGAAGTGTGTTGGAAGAAGACGACTCCGAATGAATCCCTTTCGTCATCAGGCCCAGGGGTGTGAATCGTTTGTTCGTGCCTCTACTCGAGCTTGTGTGAAGCTTGTTTTTGGCTTCGTTTCTGTTTTTCCATCGACAACCTCTATTCATAACAACGCTTCGTTCTCAGCTTCTTTCTCTGCGAAGAAGAAGAAGAAGAAGAAGGAAACGTTGAATGCACATATATATAATTGTGCAGATGTGCATGCGACACAAGCCGGCGGGACAGCCCAGGCCCGCAGATCCTCACTCTTCTCCATTCGTCGACTGCCATCTGAGTTATGGCCAAGCCCTGGAGCGGAGACCGATCCGGCGCGTCCCATCTCTCCGTCTCCGCCCACCATCTGCTCGCGCTCATCGCTGGCTGAACTGAAGTACTGATCCCAGGTTCGCACCCCAGCCGTTCGACACACTCGGCCCAGAAGCTAATTCTCAGCACCAGATCCCGAAATAAGATCACGAAGAGAGAGATGGAAAGCGACGTGGGCATCCTTCCATCCCGATATGCGCAAGTGGAAACGTGAGCTGTTCGCGGCGTCGGGCCTCAAATCGTATCGACACCTCTGCTGCCGACCGCGTAGCATCTCTGCGCTCTCCTCACCCGCTTTTCCTCCTCGTCCGCCTTGCATTCTCCCCTACCTCTCGACAAACAGCAACAACAAATTCAGCCTACTCTACGCTCCCTCAAGTGCTGCTGTGTGCCATCATATCATCCCCATGGCCATCCTTTCTGGCTGCCCCATGCATCAATTTGACAGCGCGCCTCCCGTCGCTCCGGTGAAGACGCTGTGTCTCGTAGGCTACAACGAACCCACCAGGCAACCTGAGCTCGTGGCGTATTCCATAGAGCGCGGTGACTCTTCTCGGTCGATAGACTCGCTCAATCCGCTCAACAGCTTGCCTTGTTTTCTGTAGTGACAGGCGGCGAATCAAGGGATCGCTCTCTCCACCGAGCTGATCGTCTCTGAGATTAAGAGGGAAGGCGGATCCGACAGAGAACACCTTTTCTACCGACCATGCTATAACGCTCTCATTACAGAGGACTGGGAGACGCCCGAAGAGCACATCGAAACCGTGGTGAAGAGTTACGCCTCAAATGACCGAGCGTGATTCGAGAAAGTCTTAAGATGGGGGGAAACGATCGAACGTGTACGTCTTTTCACAAAACGAAAACAAAAATGGTCACACACACGGCCAGGTGTTTGGCGCCTTTCTCCTCACAGCAATATCTGCATCGAATGTCCGACTTGCACGCTCTGAAAGGTCAATCCAGCGAGATGCTTCCGAAAGTCTGCTTCTGGCCGTTCGCAAGCCGGATCCTCCCCTCGCAGTTCGATACCAATAATTCCTCAGACAGACAGGATGGGCTGTCCTTCGGCTGCTGGAGAGTAAACAAGTTTTGCTATGTCATCGGCGATTACGGCATGCCGTCCAAGTTGGATGGGTCACCTGCGTTTTCGCTGGATGTGAGCTCCGTGCTATACACCTTTTTCGACGTGGGAGGAAGGAATAGCGGTAGCGACGAACGAGGCGCGGGGGGGGGGGAGCGTCCGAGGCCGCCCAATCATGACAAGCACGCCAGCTTTAATCCTGGGTGAATTCATGGTTTTCTTAGGTTCTGTTTCATCCCTGATAGCGTTCGCCATCAAATAAATTAGTATCAAGCGTATATCTACAAGCGGTATTTACAATTTCTACAAGCTCGATATCTGCAAGTGTGACGAGAGGTCCTATGACATGTTTGGACTTGAAAGAATCATTTGAAATTCCATGAGTGCTCTCGAATCAGAAAGAGCGAAAAAGGTAGTAAGAATTCACTGCTCGCTAAACGGTGCTCTCGAGTGAGTTGGCTTGTTCAAATAGCCGCTTCGCCTCTTCTGCAGAAGCGTCATCCTCAAACGCCGTGCTGTACAAATTGAGGCTATTCCCAAAGACCCTGAGACGGCGGGCATAATCAATGTCTGTCGGAGAACATAAAGACAGGGCTTCTCGTTCAAGTTGAACTACTTCCTCAATCAAGGCCGCGCTCTTAGTCTGCTCGTATTGCAGACAAAGTAAGTAGGCAAGATTGGCTAGAGACGTGGCTCGTCTGGGATGCCCTGGTGGACAAACTTGCTCAAGCACTTCCCGAAGGAGCTGCACAACCTCATGAAAAAGTTCCTGGTTCCCGTTATGCCTGTACAGGAACACAAGTTCTGTTACAAGATTGTTCACAAATATGTCTCGGATCGGATGCCCTGGTGGACAAAGCTCAAGCGCTGCTCGATGAAGCTGGATGGCCTCGTCAAGCAACTCCTGCTTCCAGTTACGCTTGTACAGAGACAAAAGCGCTAAGGCAAGACTGTTCAGAGACGTGGATCGCTCAGGATGTCCTGGTAGGCGAAGTTCAAGTGCTTCTCGATTGAGCTGGATAACCTCATCAAGCACCTCCTGTTTTTCATTACACTGATACAGAGTCTCCAGCCCTAAAGCAAGATTATTCAGAGACATGTCTCGGCCGGGATGCCCTCGTGGACAGAGCTCGAGCGCTTCTCGATGGAGCTGGATAGCCTCGTCAAGCAGCTCCTGGTTTTCGTTACGTTCGTACAGGGATAAAAGTCCTAAAGCCAGGTTGTTCATAGACGTTTCTCGGTTGGGATGCCCTGGCGGACGAAGTCCAAGCGCTTCTCGATGAAGACACACAGCCTCGTTGAGCAGTTCCTGCTTTCCGTTACACCGATATAAAGACCAAAGCCCTAAGGCAAGATTGCTCATATACATATCTCGGATTGGATGACCTACTGGACAAAATTCAAGCGATTGTCGATAGAGTTGCACAGCCTCTTCAAGCACTTCATGCTTCCCATTATGCTCATACAGGGCCAAAAGTCCTGAAGCAAGATTATTCAGATATGTGACTTGGTAGGGATGCCCTGGTGGATAAGTCTCAAGCACTTCTCGAAGGATTTTGATAGCCTCATCAAGCAGCTCATGCCTCCCGTTGCGCCCATAAAGGGACCGAAGCCCTGTGGTAAGATTGTTCAACGATCCACACCAACTGGGATCTGAAGGTAGCAAAGAGCTTCGCAAGCGTCGATCGATCGTGATTCTCTCATGAATAATCTCAATTGAGTCATCCCGATTAGAGTGGGTATCCAGCAAGAACGATAAGTCAAATAAGAAACTGGTGTCTTCGCTACGTACAGATGTCATTTTTCGAGCCTCCCCGATAGCCTGTACCACGTATTCGCCAGAGATAGGGGAAAGGAGAATGTGATCCTTCCAACATCTATATGCGTAGTCGATTGCAATTTCTGTGATGGTTTCGGAATCTGCTCCATCATTTGCGTAGCTATTCTTGACGTGGCTGTAGCGCAAGTTTAGACAATAAAGACCAACTCGTCCATGTGCCTCCCACACCGAGATTTGTAATGGAGGTTTCGCAGGAAACTGTACAGAGTCTGTCAGATACTCAATGAAGGATGCATGATAGACTATGACGGGATCCGTGCTATCCTTTTCTGGAATAAGCAAGACCGAAGACAGATGGTCAAGGTCGAGACGCACAAGAGACTGATCTCGTTTGAGCAACCCAGCAAGTTCAGGAACTGACAATGGTCGAAACGCCACAACAAGTAACTCAAGTAATGGCTGTATTCGCTCTCTGGTCTCGTCATGATCGCTGGGATCAAAGCCGAGCGCGGTCCGAAGTATAAGAGTATAAAAATCATAAAGCTTTGCGTATGGAGACTTCAAACTGTTATGCGGTCGCCATCGGAGGAGCTGATGAAGACGATCCTTGGGTCGGAAGTTGGGGTGATTGATCCATGCAACTACAGTAAAAGCGTAAATGAAGAGGTTCCCTGAGAGTGTAACGAACTTGGCGATATCTGCGGAAGTATACCAGTCAGGCTCATTCTCGAGTCCTCTCGATTGTGTAATCCGCTGCAGCTCCACTTTAAGGTAAAGCTCTATATCACTGGCGATTGTGCCATCATCTATCTCATGGAGTTTGAGCTGTTGTGTTGGTATGGTTACAAAAACTTCTTGAATTTTCGGTATCAGTCGACTGGAGATAATGAGCTTCAGCTTCTCTGGGTATTGGAGGACCATGCGCGATAGAATAGGCAAGAACTGGCCACCTTCGACGTCGTCCCGCTTCTCGCATTCGTCTAGCGCGTCGATCATGATCGCAATAGGCCGTTCAATCTGATAATCCATCCGAGCAAATATCTCAGAAAGTACCTTGGGAATCTGCACTGCCATTTCCTGGTCAACAACCGCAGTGTGATCACGAAGAACGGAGCAGATCGGCTCCCTGAGCGCAGGCTGAAATTCGGCCAACTGATGGATCAGAGACCGAAACACATTTTGCGGGTCCCGGCTGTCAGTATACTGAAGAGAGATGAAG